>CM045739.1:47662500-47692500 GCA_024760905.1 Plotosus lineatus
ATGAGTGTGCGAGTGAGTCTGTGTGTTTGTGTCTGAGTGTGATTTTGAGTGTGTGAGCGTGTGAGGGTGTGAGTGTCTGAGTGAGTGAGTGTGTGTTGTTTGTGTGTGTGAGTGTGCATGTGTGAGTGTGTGAGCATAATGAGTGAGTGAGTGTGTGTTTTGTGTGTGTGAGTGTGCGTGTGTGTGAGTGTGTGAGTGTGCGAGTGCGTGTGTGTGAGTGTGCGTGTGTGAGCGTATGAGGGTGTGAGTGTACGAGTGAGTGTGTGTGTGTGTGTGTGTGTGTGTGTGTGTGTGTGTGTGTGTGTGTGTGTGTAAGTGTGAGCGTATGAGGGTGTGAGTGTATGAGTGTACGAGTGAGTGAGTGTGAGACTCACACACAGTCTTGCAACACTCGGGTGGTTTTGGCGGCAGTAGGAGTGAGCTCCTTGTTCTGGTTTCGGAGGTGCGTCAGCTGAAGCCGTGTGTCACACGCTAGAGTCACACTGACTTTTATGTTCTTATGAAATTGTACAATGGAGAATGTGATCCATTCATCTCCAGAAAGTTAGTTTATCCGCATAATCATTTTTAGCTCCCGCCCATCAGGAGCTATAGGAATGGGTTCTGTTCGTCTGTCCGTCAAACTTTGGTTTCTAGACATTTACTAGCTGAGGCTTTCGAACTTGGTATGCTGGGTCACAATATGAGTGTTATGATGAGTTTGTGTGTGAGTGACCTTGACCTACTTTTCAAGGTCACAGAGGCAAAACTATATGCAGTCGGCCCTCTACTTACAAAATTAATCCGTTCCAGAGCCTTTTTCGTAGCTTGGAGTTTTCATAAGTGGAGGCGCATTTTACATGTAAAATGCATGGTTCGTTCCAAGGCTCCCAAGACTACCCCATCAGTGTTCATTTTTGCTCAAGAAAGTAAGGAGTCCCAGGGACTCGCAGATTGGGAAAGTATGGGTCCAAATGTAACAGTAATGAGTCCTGCCAAATGACGTAAAAGATTTGCCCCAAAATGCATAAACTTCAAATAAATCATTACCAACACAAAGTACATTTTATAAGATTAAGTTTATTAAGTTCACAGATAAAACATACTTAAAAACACTGAGGTCATACATGATATATAAAAATGAAAAAAATAATTACATAAACATAAAAATAAAATCATACTCTTTTTATAATCACATATTCATACTCATGAAAAAAAATGAAAGAAAACAATGCTGACAGTCACTGATGAATTCTTGATCTAATATTTATATGTTGTCGTGATATATTCTTCTGTGCTTGGCATTTTTCCACATCTTGAGTGCTTTGTGCAGGTCCACCTTTTCTGCAAGCAGAACCTTCATGAGCTTGTCCTGCATGCTGACACTGAGCCTATTCCGCTTCTTGATCAAGATTTTGTTCTGTACTGAAAATACCTGCTCGCATCCTGCTGTATGGATAGCAGATGTCATTGCCAACTGGGCAAGGTAAAGCAGGTTGGGGAAATCCTCCTTGTGGTATGTGGCGATCATCTGCCAACGAGAGGTCATGCTGTTTCAAGGATATTGCTGAGCATTTACCACTTTCTTCAGCAGGGACCATTCTTTTTTCGTCGCAGAAGGAATAATCTTGGGAGCGGATGTCGTTTTGTGATATGAATCATCATCTTCAGTTGAATCATCTTCTTGTTCAGTGAGAAGAAATTACTAAGTGTACGCTGATTTTCGTCGACTTTGAAGACTTTTTCGGAGGCATGTTTCGGAGGCTCTTAGACTTTTAACGTTGTTTACTTTCTGCAGCTGATAGGAAATGAACGAAATCTCGTGAGCACGAGAGGCAATATCTTGCACTACGAGAGGTAAACAAATACGTGCGGGGCCACGCCCACAAGACGTGAATTCAAAGCGCATTCCCCACTTGACAAACTCAACTTGAATTTGATTCGTTGAGGGATTGGAATTCCATATGAACTCAAAAGCGCCCACATTTATTAAACAATTACTGAATTAAAACAACTTAAAAACTAAAGCATTATTCTCTCTTTTCTCTCTCTCTCTTTCACTCTCTCACTCTCTATCTCTCTCTGTCTCGCTCTTGCACGTGTGCTGCGGGCCACACCCACAAGACGTGAATTCAAAGCGCATTCCCTGCTTGACCATTCACTGAATTAAACAAAATGGCGGCCTTGTCAAAGCATCGATCGATTTCGGAAAGTTTTTGGCAGATTTATTTGTTTTGGGGCAATATTACATCAATTGATGAAAATGATTAATGAGTCCGGCGGACGCACATTTGTTTGCTACTATGCATCCCAACGGATTTTCATGCGTCAGTGACGCAAAGACGCACGCAAACGAGAACACTGCCCCATAAACCCTTTAAAAATTATAAAAGTACACCAATTTTGTATGAAATATGTATGAAAAATGTGTTAAAAGTAAAAGAAAATTATTTATTAAACCATTTAAACTTTTATGAACATACTTAAACCATTTTATTAATATATTTATTAATTAAACCATTATTAAACATTTTTTATTAATGCTCATAGACACACACACACACACACTGTCTCTCTCTATCTCTCTCTATCTCTCTTTCTCTGTCTGTCTCTCTCTCACACACACACACACACACACACACACACACACACACACACACACACACACACACACAAAACACTGTCTCTCTCTATCTCTCACTCTGTCTCTCTCTCTGCAGCTGACGGAGATTTTGAGTAATGTATTTAAAGCGTACATTTAGGGTAATGTAATTAAAGTGGAATTACAGTACCTGTTTGAAAGATCAGAGGTCCTGATTCAATATTAACTTGCTTCCTTGCAAGATCGGAGGTCTTGTCCCACGGAATGCTTTCATGCCTCCATCTGCTACAATATCATGCCGAAATAATCGCCTCCATCACTGTATTTGCACTTTAAGGTCTCCTGCTTCAATATCGTCCCGATTGTAGAGGGGTTTCAGCCATACTCCTGTGCGATTTCAGTCAACTGCATCCCACTTTCATATTTTTTTATTATCTCCTGCTTCACTTCGATTGATAATGGAGCCTGCTTCTTCTTTTCTGTGTCACCGGGAAATCGCTTTCTTGGGGTCCATGATGGATAATGAAATAAAACGCTGCAATGATCAATCTCAAAACAAGCCAACAGTCCTGTTCAACTCCTTCACGCGTGTGACAACCAGGAAGTATGGATACAGTTCAGCTCCCTCCTGGCCAATGGGAGGTCACTGGGGCTGGATGTTGGGAGACAGCCAATGAGAGAGCAACTCACGCATTGTTTGAATTTTTGAATGGCGCATTTGGTGCTTTTCGTAAAAAGAGGTTGTTTTGTTAAAAAGAGGATGAAAATTTCGGAAAATGTTTTTCGTAACCTGGATTTTTTGTACTCAGAGGTTTCTGTAAGTAGAGGGCCGACTGTATTAGGTTTCTGGATATTTACTTGCCACATGCTGAAGCTGGGGCTTCCAAACCCTCTATACAGACGCTCCCTGGCTTACGTTTTTAATTGGTTCCGGACGGTTGAACGTAAGTTGAAAGTGAACGTAAGTTGTTGCAGTGACGTATGACGTGTAACGTATGATGCTCATACTGTACTATATATCCATAAATACCATTACCGTATCTCATAAAACACCCCTAAATCAATTATTATAAATTTAACATTGTAAAATAATATCAAATATATCAAATAATATCAACATTAATTTCAAATAAGTCACTTATTTATACCGAGTTACTTTACATGAAGATTAAAACAGCCAGTCAATGCTTACAATATGTGACGCGCTCAATACCGAAAGTAGTGTACTTGCTGTGGGTTATACGGACTTCCGGTCTTTCAAGTGCACAAGGGTGCCCTTGAACTCGTTTAGAACACAGCCTGCACTGATGTGAATCCAAAGCGGAGAGTTTTTTCTTTTGTGTAAGTAAGTAAACTTTATTTAAGAGAGGCATCCAAAGAACAAGTACAAATCCTAATGAATATTAATATAAAAATAAGTATACACTCTTAAGATTCTGCTAAACGATAATAAATATAAAGATTGTGCCGATCTGAGCAGACAGTTAATTCATCTCTGTGTATGAGACTTGCACCCATGCATTAGTAGGCTTACACTTCTGACCAACCAGATTTGCTTAGGGTTACAAAAGTCTGCAAAACAGTGTAAACACAAAGATCACAGAGACCACGTCTTAACACAAGGGTAACACGCTATATAACTGATTTTATATATATATATATATACATATATATATATATATATATATATATATATATATATATATATATTTATATATATATAATATATGTATATGTACATACACACACTCAGTCTGTGGTTTGTAAACAATGAATGCAGCGTCATTGCGTCATTACGTCCGCGTACTACATAGGTACAGTCATCCCTTGCCACTTCGCGATTTGAGCATTGCGGTCATGGTACAGCTTGGTATTTTAATAAAAAATAAAATAAAAATATTCATAAAAAAAAAAAAAAATCAAAATTCGCGCTGAAACTCACATGTAAGCAAGCGGAAGGCAGGGACCCAAGGCAGGCTGCGTTCATTGTTTCCAAACGACAGACTGAAGTGCCCCTCCTCCCCAGTTCAGGCACGGACCGCCCACTCAACTCAATCTCGCAAGCTGATTGGCTTAGACGCATGACGCTGTTGCCTCGCACATTCCCGTGGGATTTTTTATGATTTTGTGATCTTACTGTATAGTGTTTGTGAGCGTCCTGCACCGCAGAGAAGAGCTACAGTACTGTATTGTCAGAGGTGAGTACAGTACTTAAAGTATCTATATATAAATTCTATTTAAATATTAGTACATTACAGTATTTACATATGCATATAACTGTGTAACGTTTAATATACACTTCTTGATATTGTATAGACGCGAAAAAATATCGAAATGAGACAGCATGGTAGAAATGGGGGGGGGGGGGGGGTTCTTACTTCGCGGTTTTTCAAATATCGCGGCCAGGTCTGGTCTACATTATCCGCGATATTCAAGGGATGACTGTACGTCTAAACTCAAAATTTGACTTTTTTTTTTTTGGGGGGGTGGGTAAAATTGAAAAAACGGATGACCGTTGGGGAGCGTCTATGTATCAGCATAATATCAAATGATCTTTTCGGCAGGATTGTCTCAACCGCGCCGATGTATTTTATTATTTGGGCGTGAAGGCTGCTTTTACATGGGCACGTCTTGTGCAACAGGTTGCCCTGCCACAACTGCCTATGTAAAAATTATTAGTTCTGGAACAACTGAACACTGGTAGGCACAAACTTGTACCATATTTCAAGGTGGCACAAGTTATTCCAGAACATCTTGCTCCATTTGGACTCCCCATCTGAACACAATCGATGACAACTTGGGGTTTATGTATGTGCAGTAACGTCCTGTTAATTGAAGACAGAGGGGCGGTTCTTCTGCAGTGGTTTGCTTGTGATGTCCTTATAGCTTTCAGCTTAGTTGAGACTGACTGTGTAAGCATGTAGAAAAGTGGGCGTAGCTTTGTTCTGGAGCAGGTAGTTTTGAGTTGCTGCTGCTCGTGTGAAAGCTCCTTTGCCCTCCACTGTGGTGTGTCATTATAATTAAACTTTTTCCAAACAACTGTCCAACACTAGCTGTTCCCTCCCCATTTCTTTGACGTTGCTTTATGAATGAAATTTACGGTTAGATTTGTTTCCTCTTTAACTTTCACTCTTACTTGGATTAGAAAGTAATTGTTGTGTCACCGTGTGCTGTCATCAGCCAAAGCCTTGAGATTGCAATGCACTTCTCTTAATTACCTTATTAGAAAGGCCTTTACAAACATTTCTCAATAGAGGAAACGGAGTCTCTTTTTGTCTGTGCAGTGTAAAAGTCAGCATTTGTTCTCCTGCACTGTGACTTTATCAGTGAACAGACAGATCCCCTCTGAAAGTGAATCATTTTGCCTCTGTTCCTCAGAAGGAAAAAACCCCGTCTCCGCTTGGTTGGGCCACCATGTTGCTTAACAAAGTCCCGGGTTCTGTGGTGGTCGAACATGTGGAGCTGTGTGTGAGACAGGGGGTGGGGGGGCAGGAGGGTTTGCCCTCAGGGCATGAGGTGTAATTACAGGCTTGGGAAAAGAAAGGACAGGACTAGCCTCACTCTTACTCTCTTTATCTGTGGGTGTGTGTGTGTGTGTGTGTGTGTGTGTGTGTGTGTGTGTGTGTGTGTGTGTGTGTGAGACAGGTGGCAGCAGGAGGGGCATTTATTAGGTTTATTTGGCTCTACAGATGTGTGTGTGTGAGTGTGTGTGTGTGTGAGTGTTCGTGTGTGTCACTGTGTACGTGCGGGTGGGGGAATGTCTGGGTGTGTGTATGCATGTGTGTGCATGTATGTGTTGGTGCTGTGTGCTTGTTTTGGAACATGAGCTTGTTATATTATTTGAATATGAGTGTGTGTGTGTGTGTGTGTGTGTGTGTGTGTGTGTGTGTGTGTGTGTGTGTGTGTGTGTGTGTGTGTGTGTGTTTAACAATAGTGTAAATGTTAGGACTGTGCTATTCTCTGATTACTCAGTGAAGCATGCTCTATCTGTTTAACCCAACTTTGCCTAGGTGTGTTCTACACCTGCACCTGCCACACCAGTTTTAGTGAATGTTTGTGCGTGGGGGTGGTTGTGTATATGCGTAGGTTTGCTTGTGTGTGTGTGTGTGTGTGTGTGTGTGTGTGTGTGTGTGTGTGTGTGTATGTGAGTGTGTGAACGAGAGAAAGAGAGAGAGATCTCAACTGTTTTCCACTCACATGTAAAAAAAAAAAAAAGAGTCACATTGACAGACCAGCTTTCAGAGTATTTTGCTTAAAAACAGTTACAAAAAACACACAAACCAGCGAAATTGGGTGAGAGTGTGAGGGTGTGAGGATGAGTCTGTGAGGGTGAGTGTGTGAGGGTGAGTATGTGAGGACGAGGGTGTGGGTGAGGTGGTGAGAGTGTGAGGATTAGGGTGAGAGTACGAGTTTGAGAGTATGAGTTTGAGAGTGTGTGGGTGTGAGGATGAGGGCGTGAGGATGAGGGTGTGAGGGTGAGACTCTATTGTACAGCAAAGTTTTATAGCCAAAGAGCATTTTCCACCAGGACGGTGTATCATGACTCAGCTCAGTCAAGTTACCCACAATGCCACACAACATCACTGTTTGCAATGCCATGTGCACTGTGATGATCACCCGTTCCAGGCGATCTGTGAAATATGCGCAGATCATACACACACACACACACACACACACACACACACGCACGCACACACACACACCCCTAATTTGGAACAGCCCGTTAACACACAATGTGCATGTCTTTGAACTGTTGAGAGAAACTGGAGTAGATGGAAGAAACCTCCACAAGCACAGGGCGAGCATGCAGGCTCCACATAAAAATGCCCTCTCCAAGCCTGGGGTTCGAACCAATGATCTTCTTGCTGTGAAGTAGATAAGTTAAACCCTACGACACCATGCCACCCACAGAGCCGACTCGCCCAGCGAAATTCTTCTTCTTCTTTTCCTTTCGGCTTTTCCCTTCAGGGGTCGCCACAGCGAACCATCTGCCTCCGTCTCACCCTATCCTCTGCATCTTCTTCTCTTACACCAACTGCCTTCATTTCCTCTTTCACCACGTCCATGAATCGTCTCTTTGGTCTTCCTCTGGGCCTTCTGCCTGGTAGTTCCAACCTCAGCATCCTACTACCAATATACTCACTATCCTTCCTCTGTACATGTCCAAAACATCTCAATCTAGCCTCTCTGACTTTGTCTCCAAAACGTCTTACATGTGCTGTCCCTCTGATGTGCTTATTCCTGATCCTATCCATCCTCATTACTCCCAAAGAGAACCTCAACATTTTCATCTCTGCTACCTCCAGCTCTGCCTCCTGTCTTTTCCCCAGGACCACTGTCTCTAAACCATACAACATCGCTGGCCTCATCACCGTCTTGTACACTTTTCCTTTCATTCTTGCCGATACCTTCCTATCACACATCACACCGAACACTTTTCTCCAACAATTCCAACCATCCTGCACACGCTTCTTCACCTCTTTTCCACACTCTCCATTGCTCTGGATTGTTGAGCCGAAGTACTTAAAATCCTCCACCTTCCTTATCTCTGCTCCCTGTAACCTCACCGTTCCTCTTGGGTCCTTTGAATTCATACACATGTATTCTGTCTTACTGAGGCTAACCTTCATTCCACTCCTTTCCAGGGCATACCTCCACCTCTCTAGATTTTCCTGCACTTGTTCTCTGCTCTCACTGCAGATCACAATGTCATCTGCAAACATCATCGTGAATGGAGATTCTTGTTTAACCTAGTCTGTCAGCCTGTCCATCACCATAGCAAACAAGAAGGGGCTCAGAGCTGACCCTTCATGCAGTCCCACCTCCACCTTGAACTCTTGTGTCACACCGACAGCACACCTCACCACTGTCTTACATCTCTCATACATGCCCTGCACCACTCTAACATACTTCTCTGCCACTCCAGACTTTTCATGCAATACCACAGTTCCTCTCTCGGCACCCTGTCATATGCTTTCTCCAGATCCACAAAGGCACAATGCAGCTCCTTCTGACCTTCTCTGTACTTCTCTATTAACATCCTTAAGGCAAACACTGCATCTGTGGTGCTCTTTCTTGGCATGAAACCAAACTTTTGTTCACAAATGCTGATCTCTGCCCTTAGTTTAGCTTCCACTATTCTTTCCCATAACTTCATCATATGGTTCATCAACTTTATCCCTCTGTAGTTGCCACAACCCTGTACATCTCCCTTGTTCTTAAAAATGGACACCAGCACACTTCTCCTCCATTCCTCTGGCATCCTCTCACTCTCTAAGACCTTGTTGAATGTTCTTGTCAGGAAATCTACTGCTACCTCTCATAGACACTTTCATACCTCCACCGGTATGCCATCAGAACCAACTGCCTTTCCACTCTTAATCCTCTTCAATGCCCTCCTCACTTCACCTTTACTAATCTTTGCTACTTCCTGGTCCTCAAAGGTCACCCCTTCTACTTTTTTTTTCTCTCTCATTTTTCTCATTCATCAACTCTTCAAAGTACTCTTTCCATCTTCCCAGCACACTTCTGTCATCAGTCAATACATTTCCCTCTCTGTCCTTAATCACTCTAACTTGCTGCACATCCTTCCCATCTCTATTTCTCTGCTGTGCCAACCTGTATAAATCATTTTCTCCCTTTTTACTTTCCAACCGAGCATACAAGTCATCATACGCCCTCTGTTTGGCCTTTGACACTGCTACCTTCGCCTTTCGCTGTGTCTCCCTGTACTCTTGTTTCCTCTCTTCGGTCCTCTCAATGCCCCACTTCTTCTTAGCTAACCTCTTCCTTTGTACACACTCCTGCACTTCCTCATTCCACCACTACGTCTCCTTATCTCCTCTCCTTCCAGAGGACACACCAAGTATTCTCCTACCTGTCTCCCTGATCACATTAGCTGTAGTTGTCCAGTCATCTGACAGCACTTCCTGACCACCCAAATCCATTTTCAACTCCTCCTTGAAGACAACCCGACACTCTTCCTGATCTCTTTAATAATGAGCCAGCATGAGAGACACTAATTTAATCTGTAAAATGAACACGGTCATTTCTGCTTATAATAGCAGTGATCAGCTTTAGCGATTCGCTGCACAGAGAAAATAACAGGTACGTACACCTGTCCTGCTCTGTGTTGACCTTCCAGGATGGCTGCTCTTGTGCTCCTCACTCATCAAAGGACAAATACAGGTTGGGAGATGTACCCCACATGCACAGCCATTCCATCATATGATATTCTATCCTCTTTTTCACGTTTCCTGATTCCACACACCTCAGGTCTCCCTCCATCTCGCCGCGATTCCCCGCTGGGACAGAGTAAGACACCAGGGTGAGACGTTAGTGATGGAAACGAGGATGTACGTTAAGGGTACTGGGATGAGCTTAGCGAGGACTGATTACTTTTCCTGGTGTCTGGGATGTGGACTTTGAATTTGCGCCACTGAAATAAAATATACTATTTCAATTTTAAACCCTGTGATCTTTGATCCATTGTCATTGATTTATTAATAATTTGGGATGTTGAGTAAAATGGAAAAAAAAATCACCACTGATAATTCAAAGGGTTTAAATTTTAAAATCTGTTTCATGCAACTGAGTCAAAACACACAGCCCATTCCTCCCAATCATTTTATTTATTTATAAACAAGACACATTGAAATCCATTAAAGACTTCAATCACAAAGAGTCTCTCTCTCTCTCTCTCTCTCTCTCTCTCTCTCTCTCTCTCTCTCTCTCTCTCTCTCTCCCTCCCCTCTCCCTCCCTCCCTCTCTCCCTCTCTCTGTCTTTCTCTTTTATTATTTTTCTCCCCCTCTTTCCCTCTCTCTGTCTTTCTCTTTCATTATTCCCCCTCTCTCTCTCACCCTCTCCCTCTCTCCCTCTCGCTGTCTTTCTGTTTCATTATCCCCCCCCTCTCCCCTCTCCCTCTCTTTGTATTTCTCTCTCTCTCTCTCTCTCTCTCTCTCTCTCTCTCTCTCTCTCTCTCTCTCTGTCTGTCTCTCTCGCTCTCTTTCATTCTCTTGTTTGTTTGCTCATTGTTTTTTTTTTCTTGGCAGAAAGGGAAAATCCAGAAAAGGCCTCGTGTGCCTCTGACTCGCACACAGACATTTCTGAATAACACACACAGTGAGCCGCTGTGTGAATAAAAGTGTATCATCAGCAACTGCTGTATAATTAGTGCTTGTGTTAGATCAGCCATGAACATACAGAGCGCCTCATACTCCCGAGGTGTGCACACACACAATGCTCTTCTTGTGCCTGTTCGCAAGCGTGTGTGTGTGTGTGTGTGTGTGTGTGTGTGTGTGTGTGTGTGTGTGTGTGTGTGTGTGTGCGTGTCTGTGTGTGTATGTGTGTGTATGTGTGTGTGTATGTGTGTATGTGTGTGTGTGTGTGTGTGTGTGTGTGTCTTCATATCCAGACCTGCTGAAGATGTTATTTCATGATGCTCGAATTTATGGCTCGACAACATCTGTACACAGCCACCTACTTTCAAATCTAAAATATAAAGATCACCATATAATAAATTCTAACAATAAATGAATATATCAACCTATTTTAAAATTTTAAACATGCATTACTCTCCAATTCTGAAAATATTAAAGATTATGAGTATGAGTGAATTCTGTGTGCATCAGATTGTTGGGAGAAATTATCAGGCAATACGCGTCTTGGGGGTTACTTCGTAAAACAAAAGCATTTTGATCCAAAATGTGATCTCATTTCCTGAACCTCTTAGTCATATTAGGGTCACGGGGATCTGAGCCGATTCTCGGTGAAGGTGGGACCGTTACAGGGCCAACACACAGACACACACACACATACATAACCATTCAAATTCACACTTAAGGGCAATTTGTTTCTTCGTACTGTGGTAGGGAACCAGAGTACCCAGAAGAAACCCATTCATCCATATGAAGATCATCAAAACTCCACACGGAAACGCCCTCACCAAGCCTGGAACTCAAACACAGAACCTTTTTGCTGTGAAGTGGATGTGCTAACCACTTCACATCATTATGATCCAGAATAATAAATAAAAATAAGACAAGTCATCATCGTAATACTTCTTATTTCACAGATGTATCATGCACTCATTGTAATGATTGCATAATTTATTCATAACCAAAGTCAGTAATTTGACTGTGGGAGGAATAGGTGATTTTTAGTCCACAGGTCATAGCAAGGCTGTCGCTAACAAGGTCCCAGAATTGCCTCGCCATACGTTATCTCTACCGTTCCTGAAAACTAGAGCCATTCCTGTCTGACTTCATGTGTGAGGAGAGGTGGGGTTTGCCCTGGACTTGTTAGCGACGGCCAGCAG
Organism: Plotosus lineatus; assembly: GCA_024760905.1. Lineage (NCBI taxonomy): Eukaryota > Metazoa > Chordata > Actinopteri > Siluriformes > Plotosidae > Plotosus > Plotosus lineatus. The sequence goes on from CM045739.1 coordinate 47,674,399, forward strand.
CAACTGCTTCCCGTATAAACCATCCCGGCATTTAAATTGATCTGTGATGAGTGTGATGTTCGAATACTGTGCAATAAATGATAGATGGTAGAGTGATATGTAAAATGGTGGATTTTTTTTATTATGCTGTGATATACACAACATATGATCATTATGAACATCATATGAACATTGTGATTTGTAGTGAGAGCAGAGAACAAGTGCAGGAAAATCTAGAGAGGTGGAGGTATGATAAGGAGAGGAATGAAGGTTAGCTTCAGTAAGACAGAATACATGTGTGTGAACGACAAGGACCCAAGAGGAACGGTGAGGTTACAGGGAGCAGAGATAAAGAAGGTGGAGGATTTTAAGTACTTAGGCTCAACAATCCAGAGCAATGGAGAGTGTGGAAAAGAGGTGAAGAAGCGTGTGCAGGCAGGCTGGAATGGTTGGAGAAAAGTGTCCGGTGTGATGTGTGATAGGAGAGTGTCAGCAAGAATGAAGGGAAAAGTGTACAAGACGGTGATGAGGCCAGCGATGTTGTATGGTTTAGAGACAGTGGCTCTGGGGAAAAGACAGGAGGCAGAGCTGGAGGTAGCGGAGATGAAAATGTTGAGGTTCTCTCTGGGAGTAACGAGGATGGATAGGATCAGGAATGAGTCCATCAGAGGGACAGCACATGTAAGACGTTTTGGAGACAAAGTCAGAGAGGCTAGATTGAGATGGTTTGGACATGTACAGAGGAGGGATAGTGAGTATATTGGTAGTAGGATGCTGAGGTTGGAACTACCAGGCAGAAGACCTAGAGGAAGACCAAAGAAGAGATTCATGGACATGGCAAAGAAGGACATGAAGGCAGTTGGTGTAAGAGTAGACGATGCAGAGGATAGGGTGAGATGGAGGCAGATGATTCGCTGTGGCGACCCCTGAAGGGAACAGCCGAAAGGAAAAGAAGAAGTTGTGATATACACCATCATCTCACTAATTCCTACTGTAATTACCAGAACTAACTTTGTGCTCCATCCTGGTACACAAACAATTCCATATATCTGCATTACTCTTTTCTTTTCTCTCAACAATGCTCTGAGCACTTCTGTATTCATGAATGCTTAAAGAATTCGTGTATTCAGAGGAGGCGGACCAGAACTGAGGGCATACTTGTGTTGAGTGTGTGTGTGTGTGTGTGTGTGTGTGTGTGTGTGTGTGTGTGTGTGTGTGTGAGAGAGAGTGTGTTACAGTCAGGACTGTAATTCTCATGCCAAAGCTCTTTTGTCAATAATATTTGTTTTTAATTGTCTGAGCTCTGATAAGTGCGTAGTCATCCAGGCATCTAGGTTTCTGGTAACAAAGCATGTCCTCAGATGCCCCCATGAAAAAAGTTTGGGTGCCGTCGCAGAGCTCTCCGTCTGTCTCTTCTCTAATCTCTTGGTGTCTCTGTCGACACACTCTCTCTCAGTCATGCTCTTCCACTCTCTGCCCATTTCACTGTGATGCTTGGCGGCCTCTGTTGGCTGCTCTGCAGTAACGGCGCTGCTGGTTTGGGATGTGAGGACAAAGGGTGGTCTGATCCCATAACCGCCAGTGAGTTTTGTGTCTCTGTTCCGTTTCGATGCACACATAACATAACAAATCGGGTTATTGGGTTTAACTGAACAAGAGCAGTCGAAATCTTGATTCCTGGCAGAACCCCTGTGTTTGTAAAGTTCAGAATGTGTGTGAGTGCACACACTCCCCTGAGTGTCACTGATGGAGTTGGAGTGGGGTAGAGTAAGGGTGGGGGTGGGTGGCTGTCATTTGGCTCTGAAGAGGAAGTGTGTGGTTAGACCGTTTTTCTCCATGTAGCAGTGCTGAAAAAACCTGGCTGCTCACACAGATGTGGAAGCCATTTCAGGGGTGTGTGTGTGTGTGTGTGGTTTTGTGTGTGTGTGTGTGTGTGTGTGTGTGTGTGTGTGTGTGTGTGTTGGGTGGAAGGACTGAGTTTATGAAGCGTGGGATTCAGGGAAGCCTGTCAGAGAGCACATAAAGAAGACCCCACTTGCCCCATAGCATGCTGGGATGGTCTCAGGGTTGGGCTGCTCATAAATGAAAGCCCTGTGCCCTTTGGACCCAAAATAGTTCCTGAAAAACATTTTGAGAACACAGGCCTCGGTGAATATAACAGAAAAAATAACTTCATATCTGGCACTGCCAGCTTAACACTTTGTTATAGTTAAATTATTGGTTTGTTTACATTGAATAGTAGGAGTAGTAGTAGGCCTCCGTCAGTCCCGAAGGACTATGGCTGTGCTCTGGCTGGTATCCCGGCTGGTGATACTCTCCAGTGCGCAGAGCCGGGGTAGGGAGTAATGGAGGACAAGCTGTTACCCGAACAGCAAGTCCCCCTCTCGGCGCCACCGGAAGGATCCGATGGAAGGACGAGTGCCGATACGACTGGGTTCCAGTGCCGCTGCAGGAGTTACCAGAATGTTACTGTGAACGAACTGCCTCAGGGGACTCCGCCTCCCGATTAGAAACACGCTGGCGGCTTTGCAGCTACTCTTTTATGAAAGTCAGCAATCGTTCTTTTACATGCCTCCCACCATAGACAGTGAGCGACATGACCGGCCTTAGATAACCCAGTTAGCTGCACTTGAGGGGGCAGTGGCAACCTTGTGGAGAGTGGGACTTGAACCCAACCAGAGGATCAGCGATCCTGCGCCCTATACCACTAAACCACCACTGCCCTTGAATAATAATAATAATAATAATAATAATAATAATAATAATAATAATAATAATTATTATTATTATTATGTTTAAACCTGGTTAGTTGCCAGTGCATATCTGGGCTTAACATGTATATAAATGCTTTCGATTGAAGAAGTGTGTGTGTGTGTGTGTGTGTGTGTGTGTGTGTGTGTGTATCTGCTCTGCATTTAATTGGCCACATTAATCATTTCCACATGGCCCTCGGCAGCTCCATCTGCCTGTGACGCGTGCCCCTCTCAGCTTGTCAGAGAAGTGCATGGTGACACAGGTGACACACCTCAACCTTACACTTCCTGCTGCCTTCTGCCCTTTCTTCAACCTTCAGCTGCTGCTTTAAATCGGTCGACTGATGGAGGTGTTTATTGCACGTGGCTTCTACTCTAATTTCCTGTCCCTTTTAACAATGCCAGGATATGTTACCTCCCATTTTACCTCCAGATTAGTTTTAAAGATTTAGTTTCATATTTAAAATGAGAACTTTCTACAATTAGCTTGTAAAAGCGATAAATTAATTTAGAAAGGAATCACTAATACACAACAGTAGTTGAGCATCTCTGATTTTAATGTCATCGTAGATTGGGCTCTGGCCTCCGTAACAGAACATTCTGTAGCTCTGCTACATTGATGGCACACACACACACACACACACACACACACACACACACACACACACACTCACAAACAAACAAACAAACACACACAGAAACACAACCTAAACACAATCTCACTCGGGTAGGCACCTCTAATAAATGTTCATGGAGCAAACGCTGAACGCCTGACAGAAAGAAAGGCTCAGACACTGGTTTCTGTCAATTGAGACATGTATCAGGCTCTGCTTTCAGGCACCGCATAAATCTCTATAATACTCTTACTCTTATTACACACATTCCAGCAGCCTCTCTCTCTCTCTCTCTCACACCCTCTCTCCCCCTCTGTGTGTGTGTGTGTGTGTGTGTGTGCATGAGTTTATGTTTTCCATATGTTCTTCCATATTTTTTTCATGTCTGCACTACAGGACGGAGTACAGACCAGAGGTGTAGTGATTAAAATCACCTGCCATTGATGAAACCCCATCCACATAGATTTTAGTCGTTGAGATGTTTAATTAATTTACACCGGGATTTTCTGCAGTGCAGCAGAAGCGCACACACTGTTGTACTCTCACTCATTAGCCAAAACGCTTCATTCTCCTGGGTTTGTAGAGAGGCCGGAGCGTATCTCAGCCAGCACCAGGTGAAGACAGGCTACACCCTGAACAACAAGGTTAGGATAGTGTGCATGTCTTTGAACTATGGGAGGAAACTGGAGTACTCTGAGGAAACCCACACAATCACAGGGAGAGCATGAAAACTGCACAGAGAACCACGAACCCTGCAACTGACCCGGACTTGAACCCAGGACCTTCACCACCGTGCAGCCCTCCACTGCTGCACTGTAATGTAAATCATGGGAATAGATGTACTTTTCCCCTTCTGACCCAAACACCTGATTTCTTCTTGCAACATTCACTGATCAACATAATTAACATTCGGATCACTGATGGTGAAGATTATCATGTTACAGGGTGTATTAGGGAGAAAGTGAAAGAGTCAGAGTTTGAAATTGATGCATTGGAAGCAGAGTGAGAGAGAGACAGACAGATGGGGGGCAGAGCCTGTTTGAATCATAAAATGTCTTTGTTTCAGACTGGAACATTGATCTGGTCGTGCAGGGGTTAACACCGGCTCCGGCAGGAACATTTCTGTGTGGAGTGTTCATATCCTCAGTGTGCTTGTGTGGGTTTCCTCAGGGTACTCCAGTTTCCTCAGACTTTCGGAAAGCTGGCTGTTCCACATGGCCCCCTAGGTGTGAGTGTGTGTATGAGTGGTTTTGTGTGTGTGTGTGTGTGTGTGTGTGTGTGTGTGTGTGTGTGTGTGTGTGAGTGTGTTGGCCCCATGATGTTCAGGGTTTACCCTACCTTCATCTGGAGTGGACTGTGATCTCACAAGGTTCAGAGCTGGAGCCTGGGCGCGGTTCAGTTCGCGTATTTAAGGGATTATGAGCGAAAGTGAGTAGAAATATGCACCCCTGAAGCCATTTCAAAAGAACATGATGAAGGAGATGGTGCCATTAATGTGCTACACTTTCAAATGATATATTTCCTGAAAATATTGCAGACAGGAAGAGTGAAAAGCAGCAAGGCGGTCGTGCAGGTTCACCTGAACTCGGATATCCTGAACAAATGAATGCGGGCGGGTAAAATGGAGAGAAAAGCAGGAAGACGAGAGGCCGTGATTGTTATGGCTGCTTGAATCAAAAGTCTGGCACAAACGAATCCCTCTATGTGCCCAGCACCCCCCAGCTCTCTGCACACATGCGCCCCGCCCTACCTGGTCGTCAACTTCCACACCCCCGTCATATCATTTACCAAAATTTAAATAGGATCCCAGAGGTGCATTCTAAGCCCAGCAAGGCTTTTGTATAGGTTTTATCCTAATCACAATAAGCAGAGCGCAGCCGGCTTTTTTCTTTCACTCCTCCACCTTTCCTTTTGTTCTTCTTATCCCAAAGCTTTGTATTGTTCCTATAAACATCTGTTAGACAAGCTCGGACTTGTAGCCTCTATGTGCAGCTTCCACATTACCCAGAGCGTCCCGACAGCACACGTGCAGCCGTACTACCCGTGCGTACTACCGAAGAATAAAGATCAGAGTCTTTCAGCAATATTTTTTGGCCTTTGTCTCACGTTCCTTTTGAGGTGGATTACAGGGTAGCCACAGGGAGTAGGATGTAAACACATACTCATGATTCGGGCTTGTCCAAAATCTCTGAATCATAATCCATGCTTTGTAGGTGTGGGGACGTTCAAACTACACCATCACTCCCAGGTGAGACAGATTAACACCATCCCTTTCCGGGAAAGATCCAGACTGAAGCGGGTACGAGCCCCAAACCCAACCTTCTCAAGAAAATAAGTGTGTGAGCCATCCGTCATGTGACTAAAACTATTCTGTGTGGAAGAAAGAAATAAAGAGGAATAGGAGGAAAAACCTGAAGGAACCGCCACCAACACGAGGGGAGAGGATGCGAACTCCACACATAAACACCATTACCAAGCTTGGGACTTGATCATAACACCTTCTTTTTGTGAGGCATACATCCTAACCAGTACACCACGGTGCTGCCTTTACTAGATGATAAAAATGATCTCATCACTCACTCTTAATACTATTCGAATCGCAGGAAGGCTGGAGCCTATCTCAGCCGACACCAGGTCAAGGCAGCGTTCACCGTGGACAGACCACTGATAATGAAAAATAATGTCTTGTTATAGAGAAAGGAGTGGATGTGATGTTTGTTTTTTTTTGTTTTTTTTTTTCCTAAAACACAGAACGTGTCTGTGTGGAAGAAAAAAATCCTCTTACTGGGTTCGCTGTATTTTTTCTTTGGTTTCCCAAAGAAGCGGATAATTGATCATCTGGATTCAGGAATCTGCAGGACATGAAAGCAAATGAATTCAATTTCCTCTCAGACTCTCACAGCGTCTCTCTCTCTCTCTCTCTCTCTCTCTCTCTCTCTCTCTCATCGCCGCAGTTTAAACCAGCCACAGAGGCGTTCACAGTACACGACTCATCACGGTGAAAAGAAAACCTACCCGAAAGTGTCACAGTCTGAGTGAGAAAATCGATCCGCAGCAGGTTGCCCTGGGAACACACAGCTGGATTGGGCATGCTTGCAGCTGGTGACTGGATTATTGGGCTAGAAATTGTGTTAGGTTCACTAAGCGTAACGGGCGCTCCAGTCACGTGGCCTCGTACATCTAATCAGACTGACGGGGCAGTGTTTGTTGTTTCTGTACAGAATTTTATCAGAGTTGCATTTCTCGACTTTACATTTTCACCGAAATTAATTTGATAATGTCAAGAAGGAAAAGTGGTGCAGGGCAATGGGTTACTGATTAAAGGTCAGCGGTTCAATCGCCAATACCACCACTGTTGATTCATTATTTTCTGAACATCATCCTAATTAGGGTCACAGAGAGGCTGGCGCCCATCTCAGCCAACACTGAGCGAAGGCAGAGTACACCCTGGACAGCTCGCCAGGCCATGACAGGGCAGAAACATGCTGACTTCTATGCGGTTCTCTCGACAGAAGTCAGCAGTGGTTCTTCTACATGAACCTCCCACCACAGAGCCTCAATTGCTCAGTTGTATTAAAAGACAAAGATAAATGGAAGTCACTCGTTGACCAAATGCTGTAAATGAAGTAAATGAGATGAAAAGTGGCAGCAGATCCATCAGGATATCAGCTCAGTTGCTTGATTTCGGCTGATCGGTCACGTTCTCAGAAGTTGGTATTTAACAAATTAATATCCTAACAATGCTAACAGTCCAGTGTCCCGGTTCTGGAGCCGCATCCTTCAAGGGCTGTACTCGACTTCATCAGGTGCATCTCCAAGCCCTGAAGGCTGCAACAGGTGGATCCTTCATGTTCTAACCCGTCTCGTAGATTTTTATTTAATGAGTCTCAGCTTTAGGTTGCCATTCAGAGACAGGAGCTGCACACTGTGAGGATAACCATTTATTTATTAATTCATTTTCTGAACCGTTTAATCGTACTAAGGTTGCAGAAAGGCTGGAGCCTATCCGACCCGACTCTTAAAGGGGATGGGGTACATCCGGAACAGCTCGCCAGTCCCTCACACGACAACATACTCACACACATAGCCATTTACACTCACACCTAAGGGCAGTTTGGAACAGGCGGTTAGCCTGTTTGGAGTGTGGGAGTAAGCCAGAGTACATGGCGGAAACGCACACACACGCGGTGGAAAGATGCAAACCCTAACAGAGACACCCTCGCCCAACACTAAACAACCATGCCACCCAAGCCTAAAGTAGCGAATAGGAAATTGTCTGTAGAGACGAGACCACGTAAGTGAACGCAGCTTGATTTGTAATGTTTTGCCCTTCGCAGGTCATACAACGCCACTCCTTTGTTTCGTCCCTTGAAGGCCATCATGCTCGAATTGAGTTTGGGCACAAGATAACAAATATGAGCCATATGATCTTCTGGTGGGATGGGTCGCTTACTCTTTCACTCACAAACCAATCATTGTTTTCTGTGGACCAAAGCATGCAAAAGCTGGTGGATAGCAATTTCTTCTGAGTGCTTTATGTTGTCTCATGACTTGGATTAAAAAGGTGCAGAGAGCTGGCTTTGTGTGACTCGAAGCACATCACGCATGATGACTTTCACGTTCTTGGGTTAGGAGTTGTACTATCAGGGCGGACACTTAAAGCTGCAGGCATAGGTTTTAAAATCACATTTTATTAGTTTTATTGAATAGCTCCTGATGGTCAACTGGCTGTCTGTAATGTGTATGCACTGCATGTGTGTGTGTGTGTGTGTGTGTGTGTGTGTGTGTGTGTGTGTGTGTGTGTATATATGTGCATATATAAGTGTGTGTGTGTGTGTGTGTGTGTATATATGTGCATATATGTGTGTGAGTGTGTGTGTGTGTGTGTGTGTGTGTGTGTGTGTGTGTGTGTGTGTGCGCGTGTGAGAGAGAGAGAGAGAGAGAGAGTTTTGTGAGTTTTTTTGAGCGTGCTTATTGCAGCTTATATTTCATTTTTTAAGTTGTTTAATTCAGTAAATGTTTAATAAATGTGGTGCGCGACGCCAAATGTGGGAAAAACGCGGCTCATCCGGACCTCCAGTCCCTCAAGCAAACAAGTGAATGTTGAGTACTAAACAAGTATTCAAAGCGCACTTACCTGCTTGACAGATTGGAGGTCCGGATGAGCCGCGCTCCGTCTCAAAAAGCTCTGACGTCGGCTGCGACGCCGCCCGCATTCGGCGGAGTGCGTCATGGAGCGTGCCACAAATGTTTAATAATGAATGTAAAAACAAATAAAAACTGTTTAATCATGGTTCAATTAATAAATATGTTAATAAAATATTTAAATGATTTAATAAATAATTTTCTTTTACTTTTAAGTCATATTTCACACATATTTCATACAAAATTGGTGTATTTTTATCATTTTTAAAGGGTTTATGGGTTAGTCTTGGGAGCCTTGGAGCGAATCACACGTTTTACATGTAAAATGCACTTCCACTTACGAAACCTCCAGGTTCTGAAAAAGGCTCTGGAACGGATTAATTTCGAAAGAAGGGGGCCGACTGTATATCAATGTGTGTAATGCCTGCAGTGGTGGCTGGCAGACGCTGTTTGATTGGATGAATGTAAAGTTCTTTACTGCCACTGGTTTCTCTTTCAGGTTTTGGAACCATTAGTTTGCTGCTATTTGTTTCAGGGAAAGATTTTTTTAATTCATCCGCAGTTTGTGATAAATTTGTTCTTTAATTATATCTTACGGTTGCTCTCGTGCGTGCGTGTGTGAGTGCGTGCGTATGTGAAGCTGTGTTTAAGGACACGTGGGAAAAGGAAGAGTGGAAAATACCAATGGAGAGAGAAAAAAAGAGCCTCAAAACTGAGCAGAGATCTACAGAGAGATCAAAAACAGAGCGGAGGAGTGGATGAGTGGCGGAAAGAGTAAAACATCAACATCATACACGTGGTTTCATTTATTCATCTCAAGTAACCGCTCCATCTGTACGCTCATAGGCTTCGAGCGCCAGTCTCAGTGATGCCTTCTGGCATACTTCTGGGAGGTTGGGGGAAAGTCACACAAACACAGAGGAACACGTGAGAGTCCGTGCACAGGCTAACTTGAGCTCAGGATTAAACAGGGGACTCTGGAGACATGAGGCAGGAACACTAAGCATTGCGGCTTCATTCCCGGGAATGTGAACTCAAGCCTTTATTGGCTTTTTAAACAAAATATTAAGTTGATTAATATAGAATCATACTGTTCTGTGACTGGAGCGCAGGGCTCTCGACCTACTCTGGGTGGGATAGTTAGAGCATATTAAGCCTTCTGGGCTCGTGCCAGTCCTGTAATCTAAGATAAAATAAATAACTGTAAAATTGAGTCGTGCAAGGCTGATGGGAAATCAATACAAGATTTATATTCTCTGCTCATGATTTGCACATGATGCTCATGTGTGTTGATGCTGAGGGAACAACTCATAGCACCTGCTTTTATTTTTACTTTATATTTATTTTTATTATTTATCAGGTTAAAATAAATATGCTGCTTTCTATAAAATATAAACAGTGCAAAGAAAATCATCATTTACTTAGGGTCACAGAAAGGCTGGAGCCTGCCACAGCTGATGCCAGGGTGGGGTACACCCTGAACAACTCACCTAGGCCATTGTGTGCAACACTCACACTCAGGGATAATTTGTCAAAGAGTTTTATGCGAATGCACATGTCTTTAACCTGCAGGAGGAAACCTCCACAAGCGTGCGGGGAGCATGCAAACTCCTCACAAAGACACACGGGTCTTGAACCCAGGACCTGGTTACTGTGAGCTGGTCCACCATGCCAGCTGTAAAAATAAAATGAAATGCTGATATACGTTACCAAGCCGTGCTCTAATAGGGACTGATGAGTTGTTTTCAGACCAAGTTATGTTAGTAACCTGATAAAATCGGCCCTGTTCTTCCTGAAAGGAATACGCTCGGGCTCAGCAGTTCTGAGTGGGGTTTGCATGGTCTTTCCGTGTTTGCATGGGTTTCTTTCCACTGTACTGCAATAATACTGCAATGGCCTGGCGAGCTGTCCAAGGTATACTCTGCTCTCACGCAGAGTCGGCTGAGATGGGCGCCATCCTCCCCACGACCCTAATTAGGATTAAGTGGTTCAGAAAATGAATGCTGAATAAATAAAACTGATAATAATAATAATAATAATAATAATAATAATAATAATAATAATAATGTCTGAGTTAAAAGTTGTTAATAATAACAGTAATAAAAAGACAAACATCTGGTTCTTGTTGATGAACCGTATTAAAACAACTCCAGCTTTATACACAACATTCATCATCGTCACTTCTGACTGTGTCCGCCGACAGATCAGTCATCCAACTGTGCTTGTGTAAACATGATGGTGCAGACTGCTGTAGGTGTGCTTATTCTGATTATTTCACTGAGAAGAAGGTGATGGTGTGTGTGTGTGTGTGTGTGTGTGTGTGTGTGTGTGTGTGTGTGTGTGTTGACAACACAACAGATGACAAGCTTGAAATGTGAGCAGTGCAGATTCAGAGACTTTAATATGCTTGCTATTACTTTAGCTGCTAGTTAATATATTAGGGTATGTAAACCTTTACCAGCTCTTTTTATGTGACTAGAGAGGGGGAAAGAGTGGATGAGACTGAGAAACAGTGTGTGTGTGTGTGTGTGTGAGTGTGAGTGAGTGTGAGTGAGTGTGAGAGAGAGAGAGAGAGCGAGAGAGAGAGAGAGCGAGGGAGAGAGAGAGTCTCTCTACCATTTCTGACGTCATTCATTCATTCATTCATTTTCTGAACTGATTAATCCGGTTGATATGGTTAATAATCCGGTTAATATAATTAATATGGTCGCGGGGAGGCTGGCACCCATCTCAGCCGACTCTGGGCGAGGGCAGAGTATACCCTGGACAGCACACACGCACACACATACACGCACACACACACACACACACACACACGCGCGCGCACACACACACACACACACACACACACACACACACACACACACACACACACACACACACACACACACAGTGTGATTCCCGGTGAAAGTGATTCCCGGTGCCATGGTCATTGTACGATTATAACCCTGCTAAGAAGATATCGTCAACATGAAGTAAGTACCTTAAAAGCTATGCTTTTATAATTTTTAAAGGGTAGTCTTGGGAGCCTTGGAACGACTCACGCGTTTTACATGTAAAATGCGCCTTTACTTACGAAAACACCAGGTTCCGAAAAAGGCGCTGGAACGGATTAATTTCATAAGAAGGGGGCCGACTGTATATACAGCATTTGGCAGAAATACCTGCAGCAAATTCTCAAGCACCCACAGAAATCACACATCGCACATGCATGGTGCCTCATGTAACACCACCCACCTAATCTTCTACCATATATGGTAAAGGACTCTGGGGCGCACACTTAGCATTTAGTTGATGTGGATGCATTAAGGCACTCGGGTCTTAGAAAAACACTCACCATATCCTTTTTATATAACATATCAACTCAATCAAAAGAAAGTTTTTTCATGACTGATTTCCTTTAACGGCTCTCCAGGCAGTCCCTCTATAAACTAAAGCAGGCCTCAGACCTCTGAAGGCACTTTGAACCATGAGTTTAATGGTAGTGTGGCAAAACAGTGTTGCGAACTGCCTTGAAATTTCAAACATGATTTGTTAATCTCACAATTTATGGCGGTTAGTGCTGGTCAGTGAGGAACACCATCATTATGTTAAAATGATATCACTGTGGTCCAACGTGGCATGAACATCACCACCCTGAATCGTAGTCTGAGCCACCCCATTGTGAGGCCAGCCTAATTTAAAAGTACCAAAAGGCTACTTCTCATATGTGAGGTGCTCCACCGAAAGTAGGCGCTTGTCACACAGACCACTTTTGAGATAAAGGCCAGAAAAGTAAAAATGGTCCATTCTTATTGAAATTTGTATTTTTGCATAAACGATTAAAACTAGTATTCAACTATCACTTGCTCACATGAAATCAACTAAAACTCACTAAAAATGTATTTTTTTCCCCCATTTTTCTGGCGAGTACCCTTCTTCTTCTTCTATCGTATGCTGTTGTTTCTCAGCCATTCAACCGCGACATCCGTGGCCTCATGTAGTTCATAGAGGCCTCCTGTCAGTTGTGTTTCAGGGCACTCTTGTAGTATGTGCTGCATAGTTTGTATAGCTCCACAATCACAATTTGGTGAGTCAATGTATCCCCATTTTTCCAACATGTATCGGCACGGGCCAGTACCGCAGCGAAAACGATTCAATTTACACCACAGGTCTCGACGAATATCCATACCATTTAGTGCAGTTGTTGGATCATTCACGATGTCCCTGTTTGGTGCTGTTCCCTTATTCCATCTGGATTGCCAGTTTTCTACCATGGAGTAGTTTGTTGTGGGCAGGTTAGACCAGATGGGTTTTCTTGAAGTCAGTCGGTATCGTGGGTGGTGCTCAATATCATTCAGCAGGGGAAGGCCTGGGATCTGGAGTGTAGAGTCCAGTAACTTTGCAGTGACAGCTTCCCTGCAGATATCTGGTGGGGCAAGATTACAAGATTACGAGTACCCTTATAAAACTAGATAAAAACAGTAGCAAACTTATTGGTTTTCATTGCAATGATTCACCGAGTTTGGTACAAGACACACTATAATCCACACACCAGAAGAACGGCTGTGAAGTCATCTCTCCATTTTGGATACTGTTTTAATATTTAAATGCAGTTTCAGCGAATAAAATACAGGTTATGAAGATGATACGCTTGTAAACAATGCAGGCTAGTTGCTAAGGAAGATCTGACTCGAGCACACTGATTGGTCAGCTTGGGCTTGCACATGCGCAGTGCCTGTCACATGTTAACTTCCAGTTTACTTCCTGCCTCTAGTCATGTGGAATAATATCTCCGACTTTCTCCCCAATAACAGTCATTAAGTTTATTTATAAGATTGTGAATACACATGATTTCTGGAAAAGGAGAGTGGAATGTCATCTGTGATGTCTAGCAGCATTAGTATAGATGTTAAATTCGAGAATTGGGCTTTGAAGATGCCGAAATGCTTGGCGTTCTTGAAGATTATTTTGTGGGTGAATATTTTTCTCTGCATGCAAAATTTGATGATGGAATTTTTTTGATTATTTGATTTGTGTGTAATCTTGTCTGGACTGGACATGCTGGATCGTGGGTTGTTTAGTTTTGTATGAAAATTGGTCAAGACCTGAAAATTACTTAAATGTTTCATTCCTTTTACATATAAACAAACTGATGATGATGATGATGATGATGATGATGCCAGCTGTGTTGAAGATTTTGATGTTGATAAAGAAGAGGCATCTGTTAATAAAAGTGTGCATGAGTTGTGTTGGTGATGAGGATATAGATGAAGTTGATAAATATTGAGGGCAGAGTTGATGAAGCCAGCTGTTGAGCAGAGTTGATGATGCCAGCTGTGTTGATGAAGATTTTGATGTTGATGAAGAAGAGGCATCTGTTAATAAAAGTGTGATGACTCAGTTTTGTTGTGTGTGTGTGATGAGATGTGATTTTATCTGCTGAGCAGGATATAGATGAAGATGATGATGCTGAGGGCGGAGTTGATGAAGCTTACTTGTATAAAGAGATCAGAGTTTTCTTATATATAGTTTTCTTAATTTCAGTGTGATTGTTTGAACCTGACAGTGTTTTTTTCAGTCAGTATCATTTGAAGGCATTTAACCCTTTATATAATGGTCTAAAAGATACATACTGATCTTATTGGAATAAACAGAAATGAAACAAAATAGTCATTTTTTTGTTAATTTTTTGAGGCTTACCACAGTGACTGATGGGTTTAAAAAGGGCGTGTCAGATTAAAGTGAGGATGATTTCTCTTATCATCTCTTCCTAAAACTCTTCCGAGACATGTTTTCTTAAAGTTTATATGACTGAGGTGCATAAAAATGTTTGGTTGCGAAGAACTAATGATGTTGGAAGAAGTGCAATCTTTGTGCTCCTTTTTCTCTGAAACGTCTTTTAAATTTTTTTATTTGAATGCTGACGCAAGAAATGGCACAGCTCGCTCAGTTTTCAAGGTATTGACAAACTTTCTGCTGCATTTTGCAGCTTTGGGCCGCCTCTATCTGACTGTGTAAAAAGCTCATTTTTCATTTTTGGACACAAGAGCCTACTTTCGGTGGAGTGGCTCACATATTTTTGTGCCAGGGTTGATCTGACATTGCTTTGAATACTGGGCCCAGACTGGTTAAAAAGACTTCTCCAAGTATTTCACCTCAAATGCAGCGTGAGGAATGATGGAGGATACAGTTACCTGAATTCAGATTTCAGATAACAAGCAAAATACTCTCAGAGAAGTATACTGTACTCTGATCTATTCAGTATCTGGCACACTGCACCTCAGTAATATTAAGCAGTATTAACAAAAGCAGGAGTCTGGGGAAAATGCTGCCGGTGCGAAACCAGGTGGGTTGTGGTTTTAATAAGCAGGAGAAAATCCAGCTGAGCTGCATGTCAGGTATGAGATCACGGTTGAATACGAGTGCAGGCTTATTGAAAACACACGTAGCAAGCAAGCCGAGAGACAATTCCAAAACCCTTAATAAACAAAAAGGGCAAAACATGTGTCAGGTGATCAGCCAAAACACTGCAGTCAATACCAGAGAAGAAAACCTGAAAGGAAAGCTTGGAAAAGTCTCTCGGACTGTGCTGGGAATAGAATAATGAACTGAGGAAAAGAAAGTCCAGTCTGTTTAAAGGCTGCTGGGAAACAGAATAGAAATCCAATGCAGATGATGCTGGCCATTATCGGGGATGTATCGGTGACTTCTGGGAGATGAGCACGTAACAATGGACTCTCAGTGGGTAATGGGTTTAAATTTCCAGCAGGAACCTCATAGTACAGGGAAAGCCAAGACCAAGGTCTTACAGCTGTTTATCTGAAGTGCTGAAGTGGTGTCTGCAGCTGTAATCTAGGGGATTTTACAATTGTTACTATAAAAAAAAGAGAAAGGAGAACCATAAAGGGAGCCTCCATCCTTACTGTCTACATTAAAAGATGGATTACAGGTATAGTTCTCATACTGGAACACTAAACACACAAGTATAGCAGTATTGTGTAGATGGGAATTAAATCCACATATCCCATCTAGATATACATACTGTATACTGTACGCCCAAAATAAAAAGCTAGTGACTTACTCTTTATTATAGAAGTTAGTTATTAATACATGATTCTGTCAGTCTTCACCAGTGGCCCTGAACCAGCAATCACTAAACAGCCCACAAGCCTCACTGATCCATGTTCCTGCAGTACTCTCTGGGTATCGGGTGGGATTGCACTGACAAAATGAGTCTTCATCTGACCACAACACATTACGCCAAATTGTTCTAATGGCACATAGTGAAGTTCAGCCACTGCAATTTGTGAAATGATTTTCCGGAAGGACGTCTTTATTGCACTGTTTCCATGGAGCTTGTTTGAAATTATATTGACTCTGGGAGCCTAAAGCTGTGATCCTCTGGCGTTGTCTGTGATCTATTGTCCTCGTAAGGAACAAATCCTCGTCATATTTCAACATGTTTAAAAATAAAATACATTCGAGTCATAGACCTAAGTGTGTTTTAACTGCTGATGTATTTTTTCAGTATCTAGGAAGGGTTTATTTCCAGAGAAATTTGATAAATGGTTTCTACCATCGAGTATCTGATAGTAGTGCTGGAGGCTTCAGGTTAATACTGTAATATTCTAATGTTGTTGCTGATTTACAGGAACTTATAAAGCAGATGTTGTACAAATGTTTAAGTTGTAATTACAGGACTCATTTGAATACTTGATTCTTATTGGTCAATTGCAGCATGCAGATTTTAACAGACTACTACTATGGAGTGTGTGTGTGTGTGTGTGTGTGTGTGTGTGTGTGTGTGTGTGTGTGTGTGTGTGTGTGTATATAAAACACAGACTAAGTATATCGTCAGCCAAACTCAGTAGGTGTTGTGTGTGGGTGGGTTGTTTTTCATTTTTATTATTTATTTATTTATTATTTTTTTTTTTTTGTATGTGTATTCAGCATAGAGCTAAGCTAAGTACTGCTGAAAAAGGTGC
Source organism: Plotosus lineatus (assembly GCA_024760905.1). Classification (NCBI taxonomy): domain Eukaryota; kingdom Metazoa; phylum Chordata; class Actinopteri; order Siluriformes; family Plotosidae; genus Plotosus; species Plotosus lineatus. Next base: position 47,690,857 of record CM045739.1, read on the forward strand.
ATTTTCAGCATTCATTTGAAGATACCCAGTGTCTGGACAGCCAGAGGAAATTCATTCTACCACCTTGGAGCAAGAACAGACTAAAGTTTAGATGCATTTTCCCGTGTCCCTTGGTAAATGGATGGACTAGTCTAGCAGTGCTCGAGGATCTGAGAAAATGTGGTGCAGTGCGAGGTGTGATAAGTGATTTGAGGTGGGAAGGTGTAGGCCCATTTTTGGCTGTGTAGGCAAGCAGTGTTTTAAATTTAATGCGAGCAGCTACAGGAAGACAGTGGAGAGATTGTAGCAGTGGTGTGGTGTGGGAAAATTTGGGAAAGTTGAAAACAAGCCATGCGCCTCCATTCTGGATCAATTGCAGAGGTCGAATAACACTCAAAGCTAGACCTGCCAGGAGTGAGTTGCAGTAATCTAGTCTTTGCAGTAAATACCATGCTTAGTGGATAGAAATGGATGAATCCTTCAGATGCTAAAGAGAAGAAATCAACATGATTGAGAAGGATTAATGATATGAGAAGAGAAGCACAGGCTTGGTTATCTATGGTTACTCCAAGGCTTCGTGCCCGAAGGAGAGATCACAGTATTGTCCAACGAGGTTACAAGATCTTGATGTGGGGATGAGTCAGCTGAGATGAACAGCAATTCAGTCTTGCTGGGATTAAACTTCACCTGGTGAGCTGCCGTCCATGAGAAGATACTTGCCAGACATGAGGAGATCTAGGCAGAAACATCAGTGTCTGATTGAATAAAAGAAAGAATAAATTGAGTGTTATCTGCATAAAAGTGGTATGAGAGCCCAGGTTAGGATATGACATCAACAAGGGACACAGCATAAAGAGTTAACAGAAGTGGACCAAGAACTGAGCCCTGGGGAACACCAGTGGAAAGTTGGTGTGAAGAAGATATGGCTCACCTCCATGTAACCTCATATGAGCGACTGTCCAGGTAGGAAGCAAGCCATTGCCATGCTGCACCACAAATTCCTAGATTCTGAGGCTTGTGGTTGATATTGAATATTATCACTATTTTGTATGTTGCAGTGTAATACACATTTATTAAACCCTGATCACACTCTTTTTTCTGCAATAATGACATCCCTGAACTGTATGTTATCCCTCATTTATCTTCCCCTTTGTATTCCAGCAGGAATATAATTGGCACCAGTCTGAGTTCATTGTTCAATTGCTACTGCATGGTTCAGTCGATTCTCCTTTACTGTTAGTGTTTGAGACATGAAGTCAAAAAATACATCGGCGAGGTATTCTCAGTGGCAACTCATCCTGGTTCCTTTTTCAAAATAAAATTCTGATGTTCGTGCATCCAATAAGCTGTTGTTGTTGTTGTTGTTGTTGTTGTTGTTGTTATTATTATTATTATTATTATTATTATTATTATGATTATTGTTGTTGTTGTTGTTGTTGTTATTATTATTATTACAGACGCTCCCGACTTACGCATTATTTATTTATTTATTTATTTATTTATTATTGAATCAATGTTTTGTTATTTAATCCTTCTTTCCCTACCATGGCCAGCGGTGACCATTATAGTGAAATACACATGGGGTATCGGCGGTCGTTACGGGGTGCAAAGGGTCACCAGACACGCGATATAATAATGTGAAGAGTTCCATAGACAGTGAAGGAG
>CM045739.1:47702500-47882500 GCA_024760905.1 Plotosus lineatus
TGTGTGAGTGTGAGTGAGAGTGTGTGTGTGTGTGTGAGTGTGAATGAGAGAGTGTGTGTGTGTGTGTGTGTGCGTGAGTGTGCGTGAGAGAGAGTGTATGTGTGAGTGTGAATGAGAGAGTGTGTGTGTGTGTGTGTGTGAGTGTGAATGAGAGAGAGAGAGTGTGTGTGTGTGTGTGTGTGTGTGTGTGTGTGTGTGTGTGTGAGTGTGAGTGAGAGACAGTGTGTGTGTGTGTGTGTGTGTGTGTGTGTGTGTGTGTGTGTGTGTGTGTGTGAGAGTGTGAATGAGAGAGAGTGTGTGTGTGTGTGAGTGAGAGAGAATGTGTATGCATAGCTGCCAACTAGTATGTAAAAACGTACTTTGTGCGGTTTTTTTGGGACTGAGTACGGAAATTATTACAACTGGAAATTGAACTGATCAGTTTCCGAGTTTAAACTCCTGGTTCCTCTCAAGCACAGCACAGCGGATCTGATCAGATTTACAGAGTTTCACTCTTATCCAGTTCATAATACTGGACTCAATTTGTTTCTTCTTTGGAAACTTTTGGCTGGAGTTCAAAAATGTATCGGTTCTGCTTCTCTTCCCAGACCTCCAGTGTAAAGCATGTCTCAGCCACGCCCCTCTGCCGGAGCCTAGTATTAAGTGTACATCAGGATGTTTAATCATATTTCATACTTATATTTATGATATATCTTTATATATATTTTATTCCATTTCTATTTCTACTTGTTCTTCAATGTCATTTCACTTTCACTTTTGACCTTGGACAGCCCCGTTCGTATCTCCAGATGTTCTTAAAACGAATGCTTGTAAGTAGGGGGGCATTTGTATTTGATTAATAATGCTGGCTATTTCCTGAAAAATAAACAAGCTATAAACTTTCACTACGAATAATGCGAATAAGAAAATGTATGAGCCACTAAGAGTTCCGTCCTTTACCAAATGTAGTGCCTGTGCATGTGTATGGACACTGTTTATGCCGGATTTTGGGCCATGAACTAGCACGCATCTGTGAAGCAGTCGTGCAGCACTGCAAGAGCAAGGTGCATGAAAGGGCTTTACAATCTGATTCGGAGGTAGGACGTGCTCAAACGCTGTTGATTTCTTTCACTCCAAAGACAGAAAATACCAACGCTTTCAAAGCTGGATGTTTGTTTGCAGCCTTTTATGTGTAGCATTACATTCCTCGAGCTGCTGCAGACCACATGGGCAAACTGCTCAAATAGCAGATGAAAACAAGAGAGACAGTTGTACCTTCAATTCCTTCTGATTCTTTTCCACAAAGCTTCCAGTATTGATCAAAACTGGAATTGAAGATACAGGTGAAACTATCAACAACTTTGAGATGGAGTTTAATGATTACTGTATTGCTCAACCAGTTTCAAAGAGGAACAAATGAGATGAGTTGTAGTTCTCACTTTCCCACACTGTCAAAGGAGATGGGACACCCAGATTTCAAAAGTTGAGCCACTGCATGTTGGGCATTTTATCAATTCCACTGTTGAATGCGAAATAATTTTCAGTCAGGTGAGGAAGAATAAGACAGACTTCAGGGGATCACTATCAGATGACATGCTGTCAGCCCTACTTCTTCAAAAAACAAGAATCAAGAAGAGAGCAAAGGCTGCGACAAAGGAAATAGTCAAAATGGATCAGTTAGAACAATGATAATAGCTCAGCTTTTACATCCCATTGTGTGTCCGTATACCTATCAATGGGGGAAGTTTGTTTTCAAGTGATGGGATGTCTACACTGTGCAGTTAGGATTGCTTTGTGGTGAGTAAAAATGCTTCATACTAGAAAACTACCCTTTACTGTGTTGTTGCATTTCATGGGAATCACCTCAAAACAATATATATATATATATATATATATATATATATATATATATATATATATATATATATGGGGAAAAGGGGGTTTTCCCTATCAATTCAGTGTTCAGTGCATCTTGACAGGCCGCTACAGCAGTCCTTTTGGATTGGAAACGTTGGCAGCTATGTGTGTGTGTGTGTGTGTGTGTGTGTGTGTGTGTGTGTGTGTGTGTGTGTGTGTGTGTGTGTGTGTGTGTGTGTGTGTGTGTGTGAGAGAGAGAGAGAGAGAGAGAGAGAGAGTCTATGAAAGCAAATGACTGCTTGGGTTTTTCATGTGTGAAGATGTTCTGTTGGAGATGTTCTGTTGGAGCATGTGCAGCCATTGTAGCAGCTTGATCTATGTATTCATGCTTCGTATGTCTCTGCACTTTCTGTTTTATATAATACTACAGAACCTCAGTCATGAGCTGTGCACCGTTTCTGGAGCGCTAACGTACATTAGCACACTGCCAGGGAAATGTTGCTGCAGCTTCCACACTGTTACTGCCACAGACCAGATAAAAATGATACAGAACAGAAGTTTAATCAGAAAGATAAATCTTATTAACTGCTCTCTTTCACTTCCGAAATCAGGGCGGCCTAAAATAACATTAAAATAACAAGAGGATAAAGATGTTTAAAGATTTGAATGTTTTAGATAAATTCTTGTCTGAAGACAGTGTTAAGATTGTAAACAGTGTTGAGATTAAAGTAGAGTTTGCAAATTTTTGCCGCATATACACAGTGTTATACACACAATCATCATGCAAAAGGATGTGAAAAAAAAATGCCAACCAATCATTGCCTCATCATCCAGTGGGAAATATCCCATCCAATGCTCCTGTACGCCCTGCTCATACAGGATCCTACCATGCACAAACCTGCAGTCAGAAAGGGAAGCGTGTGTGTGTGTGTGTGTGTGTGTGTGTGTGTGTGTGTGTGTGTGTGTGTGTGTGCGTGCGTGTGTGTGTGTGTGGATAGTGGAGGGTTTAGCTGGATCTCTGTAAAAGTGTTACTGTGGCTAAATTTCCAGACGACTGACCCCAACTCTTCTTTCTTCTTCTTCTTTTTCTTTCGGCTGTTCCCTTCAGGGTTCGCCACAGCAAATGATCTGCCTCCATCTCTCCCTATCCTCTGCATCTTCTCCTCTTACTCCAACGACCTTCATGTCCTCCTTCACCACATCCATAAATCTTCTCTTTGTTCTTCCTCTGGGCCTTCTGCCTGGTAGTTCCAACCTCAGCATCCTACGACCAATATACTCACTATCCCTCCTCTGTACATGACCAAACCATCTCAATCTAGCCTCTCTGACTTTGTCTCCAAAACATCTAACATGTGCTGTCCCTCTGATGTACTCATTTCTGATCCTACCCATCCTCGTTACTCCCAAAGAGAACCTCAACATTTTCATCTCTGCTACCTCCAACTCTGCCTCCTGTCTTTTCCCCAGGGCCACTGTCTCTAAACCATACAACATCGCGGGCCTCATCACCGTCTTGGACACTTTTCCCTTCATTCTTGCCGATACTCTCCTATCACACATCACACCGGACACTTTTCTCCATCCATACCAACCTGCCTGCACGCACTTCTTCTTCACCTCTTTTCCACACTCCATTGCCCTGGATTGTTGAGCCTAAGTACTTAAAATCCTCCACCTTCTTTATCTCTGCCCCCTGTAACCTCACCGTTCCTCTTGGGTCCTTGTCGTTCACACACATGTATTCTGTCTTACTGAGACGAACCATCATTCCCCTCCTTTCCAGGGCATACCTCCACCTCTCTAGGTTTTTCTGCACTTGTTCTCTGCTCTCACTGCAGATCACAATTTCATCTGCAAATATCATAGTCCATGGGGATTCTTGTCTAACCTCGTCTGTCAGCCTGTCCATCACCATAGCAAACAAGAAGGGGCTGACAGCTGACCCTTGATGCAGTCCCACCTCCACCTGGAACTCTTCTGTCACACCGACAGCACACCTCACCACTGTCTTACATCTCTCATACATGTCCTGCACCACTGTAACATACTTCTCTGCCACTCCAGACTTTCTTACTTTTTTTACCACAGTTCCTCTCTCGGCACCCTGTCATATGCTTTCTCCAGATCCACAAAGGCACAATGCAGCTCCTTCTGATCTTCTCTGTACTTCTCTATTAACATTCTCAAAGCAAACACTGCATCTGTGGTGCTCTTTCTTGGCATGAAACCAAACTGTTGCTCACAAATGCTGACCTCTGCCCTTAGTCTAGCTTCCACTATTCTTTCCCATAACTTCATTGTATGGCTCATCAACTTTATCCCTCTGTAGTTGCCACAACTCTGTACATCTCCCTTGTTCTTAAAAATGGGCACAAGCACACTTCTCCTCCATTCCTCCGGCATCTGCTCACTTTCTAAGTCCTTGTTGAATATTCTTGTCAGAAAATCTACTGCTACCTCACCTAGACACTGCCATACCTCAACTGGTATGTCATCAGGGCCAATTGCCTTTCCACTCTTCATCCTCTTCAATGCCCTCCTCACTTCTCCCTTACTAATCTTTGCTACTTCCTGGTCCTCAACGGGCACCCCTTCTACTCTTTTTTTCTCTCTCATTTTCCTCATTCATCAGCGCTTCAAAGTGCTCTTTCCATCTTCCCAGCACACTTCTGTCATCAGTCAATACATTTCCCTCTCTGTCCTTTATCATTCTAACTTGCTGCACGTCTTTCCCATCTCTATTTCTCTGCTGTGCTAACCTGTATAAATCATTTTCTCCCTCCTTACTGTCCAAGCTAGCATACAAGTCATCATACGTCCTCTGTTTGGCCTTTGACACTGCTACCTTCTCCTTACGCTGTGTCTCCCTGTACTCCTGTTTACTCTCTTCGGTCCTCTCTGTGTCCCAGTTCTTCTTAGCTAACCTCTTCTTTTGTACACACTCCTGCACTTCCTCATTCCTCCACCAAGTCTCCTTATCTACTTTCCTTCCAGAGGACACGCCAAGTACTCTCCTACCTGTCTCCCTGATTACATTGGCTGTGGTTGTCCAGTCATCTGGAAGCACTTCCTGACTACCCAAAGCCTGTTTCACCTCCTCCTTGAAGACAACACGACACTCTTCCTTTTTCAGCTTCCACCACTTTGTCTTCTGCTCTGCCTTTGCCTTTTTCACCTGTCTCACCATCAGCGTCTTCCTGCACACCACCATCCTATGCTGTTTGGCAACACTCTCACCTGCTACTACTTTGCAGTCACTGACGTCCTTCAAATTACATCGCCTACACAAGATGGAGTCTACCTGTGTGCTCTTACCTCCGCTTTCATAAGTCACCCTATGCTCCTGTTTCTTCTTGAAGAAAGTATTCACCACAGCCATTTCCATCCTTTTTGCAACATCGATCAACATCTGTCCTTCTGTGTTCCTGTCCTGGATACCAAACCTGCCCATCACTTCCTCGTCCCCTCTGTTTCCTGCACCAACATGTCCATTGAAGTCTGCCCCAATGACCACTCTTTCACCTCTGGGGGTACTCTGCATCACTTCATCTAACTCACTCCAGAATCTCTCCTTCTCTTCCAGCTCACATCCTGCCTGTGGGGCATAAACACTAACAACATTGACCATCACACCTTCAATTTCTAACTTGAGACTCATCACTCTGTCTGACACTCTTTTCACTTCTAGAACATTCCTGACAAACCCCTCCTTCAAGATGACTCTATTCCATTTCTCTTCCCATCCACACTGTGATAAAACAGCTTAAACCCTGCTCCTAAGCTTCTAGCCTTGCTACCTTTCCACCTGGTCTCCTGAACACACAGTATGTCTACCTTCCTCCTCTGCATCATGTCAGCCAGCTCTACCTTTTCCTTGCATAGTTCCAACATTCAAAGTCCCTACTCTCAGTCCTAGGCTCACGCATTTCCTCTTCTCTCTCTCTGCCTACTGACACGCCTCCCACCTTTCCTTCTTCGACGTCTTCGACCAACAGTAGTCCAATTTCCATCAGCACCCTGTTGGTTGACAGCACTGATGGCGGTCGTTGTTAACCCGGGCCTCGACCGATCCGGTATGAATTTTGTTTTGACTTTTTGCATTTTTAATGTGGCAGAAGTTTTACGCCGGATGCCCTTCCTGTCGCAACCTTCTGCATTTATCCGGGCTTGGGACCGGCATAAGGGGGAGAGACACTGGTTAGTGCCTGCCCCCCCGCGCCTCATGGCTACATTAGACTACTGACCCCAACTGTAAAACATAAATGTGTGCAGTGCTACAGTGGGTATAGAACATTTTCCACTTTTTTTATTCATTGAATCATATTTTTACGACTTCCAAACAATAAGAAAGGAAACAATAAAATACATTCAGAGTAAATAAATAAATAAATAATCTGAAAGATTGATAGTGATAGATGAACCTGTTTATTGAACACTAAGCCATACAGATTTTCTCTCAGGTATAAGTCCACGCTTTGACCACTTCAGACACAGACATTCACTGTCCTCCCCTTCAGGCCCGAGACTTGGTGATATGTTTCTGGTCACTGTCAAAAAAAAGTGACTATCAAGAAGTAAACCTTCGGGTGGTGACAGTGGCGGCTAATGGATAAGGTGATGGGTTACTGATCCGAAGGTCAGTGATTCAATTCCCAGTATCACCACTGTTGTGATCCTTAAAGGAGCAGCAGGCTTTTTTATTCAAATCTTCTGACCCACCCACCGCCTGCCCTGAAAGGACAACCTGATGGAAGTGGGGTGTTGATGTTGAATCTTTTTGAGCTCTTTTCATGACACAAGTCTTTCCGTAATTTTAACTCTGAGTTGTGTTGAGTAGATTGTTTGCTTTGAAATGCATCAGTGGAATTCAGAACATGAAGCATTCATTCATTTTATGAACCACTTAATCCTAATTAGGGTCTCGGGGAGGCTGGCAACCATATCAGCTGACTCTGGGAGAGGGCAGAGTACACCCCGGACTGCTCGCCAGGTCCTCACAGGGCAGAAACACGCTGACGCCTATGCAGCCTACGTTTTACAAAAATCAGCAATGGTTCTTTAACAGTCTCTCACGATAGACAGTGAGAGACATGGCTAGCCTTTGATAACCCAGTTAGCTGCACTTTCAGGGTGCTACCTGTTGATGGTGGGACTTGAACCTCCACCCTTGGGATCAGTATTCCAGAGCCTTACGATCGAGGCCACCACTGCTCTCAGAATGGATCATTAGTGTACAATGTAGAAAGGGATTAGATACACCTGATTACCTTTATTAATAATAATCTTATCAAACCAACTTCTTTTGCCTAGATGTTTAAAAATATAAAGTCTAAATCCTTTTTTTTTGTCAGTTCCTATGTCCACTCTGTATGTTTCTAATTTGAGTGTTAAAGAATAGAGTGTTTTCTGATTAAAATATAAATCAAAATCGTTTCCAATGGTACCAAGTACAGACTGGTTCCAATTATCAAAATCAATTTTTTTATGCTTTATTTCTTATCTCAGGCTTTTAACCTTCCATAAACATTTGTAATATTATAACTCTGCTAAGAAGACATGGTCACACACGGACACACACACACACACACAGGCGCGTGTAATTTCCAGTGCGAGTGAGAAGATGAAACGGGCTCGAGTGATATCACAAAGGAATATGGCCAAACCCGTCTACTACCAGTACGATATTGAAGCAGAAGGAGGTCTTATAAGATATGCTTTTATAATTTTTAAAGGGTTTAGGGGGTAATATTGGGAGCCTTGGAACGAATCACACATTTTACATGTAAAATGCGGTTCAATTTACGAAAAATGCAGGTTACGAAAAAGGCTCTGGAACAGATTAATTTCGTAAAGTGAGGTACAACTGTAATAGCTGAAAAATAGGAAGCTGAAAAAGGAAGAGTGTCTGTTGTCTTCAAGGAGGAGTTGAAACAGGTTTTGAGTGGTCAGGAAGTGCTTCCAGATGACTGGCCAACTACAGCTAATGTGATCAGGGAGAGAGATAGGAGAGTCCTTGGCATGTCCTCTGGAAGAACAGTAGATAAGGAGACTTGGTGGTGGAATGAGGAAGTGCAGGAGTGTGTACAAAAGAAGAGGTTAGCTAAGAAGAAATGAAACATCGAGAGTAAACAGGAGTACAGGGAGACACAGCGTAAGGTGAAGGTAGCAGTGTCAAAGGCCAAACAGAGGGCGTATGATGACTTGTATGCTAGGTTGGACAGTAAGGAGGGAGAAAATGATTTATACAGGTTGGCACATCAGAGACATTGAGATGGGAAAGACGTGCAGCAAGTTAGAGTGATAAAGGACAGAGTGGGGAAACGTGTTGACTGATGACAGAAGTGTGCTGGGAAGATGGAAAGAGTACTTTGAAGAGCTGATGAATGAGGAAAATGAGAGAGAAAAATGAGTAGAAGAGTTGACTGTTGAGGACCAGGAAGTAGCAAAGATTAGTAAGGGTGAAGTGAGGAGAGCATTGAAGAGGATAAAGAGTGGAAAGGCAGTTGGTCCTCATGATATATCGGTGGAGGTATGGAAGTGTCTAAGAGAGGTAGCAGTAGATTTTCTGACAAGAAAATTGAACAAGGTTTTCGATAATGAGAGGATGCCTGAGGAATGGAGGAGAAGTGTGCTTGTGTCCATTTTTAAGAACAAGGGAGATGTGTAGAGTTGTGGCAACTACAGAGGTATAAAGTTGAGCCATACGATGAAGTTATGGGAAAGAATAGTGGAAGCTAGACTAAGGGCAGAGGTCAGCATTTGTGAACAACAGTTTGGTTTCATGCCAACAAAGAGCACCACAGATGCAGCGTTTGCTTTGAGGATGTTAATAGAGAAGTACAGAGAAGGTCAGAAGGAGCTGCATTGTGCCTTTTTGGATCTGGAGAAAGCATATGACAGGGTGCCGAGAGAGGAACTGTGGTATTGCATGAGGAAGTCTGGAGTAGCAGAGAAGTATGTTAGAGTGGTGCAGGACATGTTTGAGAGATGTAAGACAGTGGTGAGGTGTGCTATCGGTGTGACAGAAGAGTTCAAGGTGGTGGGACTGCATCAAGGGTCAACTCTGAGCCCCTTCTTGTTTGCTATGGTGATGGACAGGCTGACAGACGAGGTTAGACAAGAATCTCCATGGACTATGATGTTTGCAGATGACATTGAGATCTGTAGTGAGAGCAGAGAAAAAGTGCAGGAAAACCTAGAGAGGTGGAGGTATGCCCTGGAAAGGAGAGGAATGAAGGTTAGCCTCCGTAAAACAGAATACATGTGTGTGAACGGCAAGGACCCAAGAGGAACGGTGAGGTTACAGGGGGCAGAGATAAAGAAGGTGGAGGATTTTAAGTACTTAGGCTCAACAATCCAGAGCAATGGAGAGTGTGGAAAAGAGGTGAAGAAGTATATGCAGGCAGGTTGGAATGGTTGGAGAAAAGTATCTGGTGTGATGTGTGATAGGAAGGTATTGGCAAGAATGAAAGGAAAAATGTACAAGACGGTGATGAGGCCAGCAATGTTGTATGGCTTAGAAACAGTGGCTGAGCTGAAGGTAGCAGAGATGAAAATGTTGAGGGTCTCTTTGGGAGTAACGAGGATGGATAGGATCAGGAATGAGTACATCAGAGGGACAGCACATGTTAGAGGTATTGGAGACAAAGTCAGAGAGGCTAGATTGAGATGGTTTGGACATGTACAGAGGAGGGATACTGAGTATATTGGTAGTAGGATGCTGAGGCTGGATCTACCAGGCAGAAGGCCGAGAGGCAGACCAAAGAGAAGATTTATGGATGTGGTGAAGGAGGACATGAAGGTAGTTGGAGTAAGAGTAGAAGATACAGAGGATAGGGTGAGATGGAGGCGGATGGTTTGCTGTGGCAAACCCTGAAGGGAAAAGCTGAAAGGAAAAGAAGAAGAAGAAGAAGAAGGTACCACTGTAATAAGATATGTGTTGTCATGTTGGAGAACCCACTGAGAACTCCAGCATGCAGCCAATCCTTCCAATGAGCACTTAGAAAATCAATGTCTGTCTTCCTTTCGGCTTTTTCCCTTTTACTCGGGAGTCGCCACAGTGAATCATCTGATTCACACGTTTGATTTGGCAGAGGTTTTTATGTCGGATGCCCTTCCTGTCACAACCCTTTTTTAGCAAGGGACAGAAACACGCCGACGACTTTGCAGCTACTCTTTACGAAAGTCAGCAATGGTTCTTTTATATGCCTCTCACCATAGACAGTGACAGACATGGCCCTCCTTTGAAAACCCAGTTAGCCGCACTGGGGGAGCACTTAGAAAATCAATAATTTATATTATTTTTAATGCATTTTTAGTGGCCAAGAAAATCAACAATTTTAATCCATGAGAGTCCGAACAATCTAAAATCTGTCTCCCACTTTAATTATGGCCTAATAAACACTTTCTCATCCTAGTCGCTGGAGTTTCTCTGTTCTCTCCAGCCTGATCTTCCGCTGTATTCATTCTTAAGGGAATAATGATTAGAATCTGATCAGGCCTCTCATCTGCCATGCAATTCTCTATTTTGAGCAGAAATGTCTGCTGAAGTGACAGGTGGAGGGGTTGGGTGAGGTCGTACATTCTGACTGGGGTGAGATAGGACAGTCTGAGGAAGATGAGCTTTGCTTTGCTCTGAGAACATACTGTATGTTGTTGAGAGTGAATAGAATCAGTCTGGATAGACTGAGGTGATGTTGAATGTGTAGATACGTGGGAGACTCAGTTTTCTGTCTGTGTGTGTGTAATATTTACAGCATTGTGTGTATGTGAGGGCGTACGAGTGTGTGGTCCTACCACAGCGAAGCATGAATTGTGAGGATGGGGGTATGAATTTAATGGCCTCTCTGATGGATGGAGAATTGATGGGCCATTTTTCATCTAACTTTCGGTCTTTACTGCAGGTGGGATTAGCGCATGACTGATGCTCAGGCCCAGAAAGTATTAATATATCATTAGTATTGATCATCTTCATTAGGAGTGCTGTCGTGCCCAGCCTAATCTAAGCTCTATTGACTTGCGGTACAGGCAAACACTCCTGCTTGGCTCCATATGATCGATATTATTTTCTCTTGATATGGACACACACACACACACACACACACACACACACACACACACACACACACACAATTGTACAAAAGTTTATGCTGCATTTGAGGCAAAGCTTTAACTTGTAATTCCTTGCCTGTCGCTGATGAAATCCACCCGGGAATTAAAAAAAAAAAAAAAAAAAAAAAACAGAAAAAAACCCTAAGATATAAATTTGGCCACTCTGAGTAGACCACCATTTCTTTCCCTGATGTCAGACAGCGTAAAAATCATTCACTCATTCACCAACGATGGTTACAGGGAGGCTGCACCTGCACAGCTTTACGAACACATACAACCGTTCACACTCACACTTAGGGGCAATTTGAAACAGTCAATTAGCCTAATGTGCACATTTGTGGACTGAGAGAAACCGGAGTATCCGGAAGAACAATACTCAAGCACATGGACAGCGTCACATGGAAACACCCCTGTGAACCCAAGGACTCCAGTCCGGGACCTTCTTGCTGTGAGGCAGACGCGCCACCCCGTTCATCAGCATTCTGTGAATTTTATCTTAGTTTCTAGTAGTTGGTATTTAGAGTTAGATTATTAGATTAGTTGGGAACACTCGTCATTGTAAACTATGAACAATATAATTATCGCCGATATTAAATGGCTAGTGTGTTGCTAACACTACTTTCTATTGGCTGCTGAACATCCTTTTGCTAAGCTACTCTGTATGTGCTGCTGTTATTGCTGTCCTGCAGGTTTAATATAAAATGCTGTGTGAATGTTTAGTGCAGTACTGCAGGAGTCACTCAGGCCTAAAAGTGTGTGGGGGGGTTTTTTATTGTTTCTAAATTTAATCCACTTTGCATGTTGAATATTCCAAGGTTGGAAACTGTAGATTAGGCCTTACAGTAGGTACCATAAGCACAGCATTAGTTGTAATGTCAGCTTATACTATTTTTCATTCATTCATTTTCTGAACAGCTTAATTCTAATTAGGGCCACAGGGAGGCTGCTTCCCATCTCAGCCAACTCCGGGCGAGGGTGGAGTACACCCTGGACAGATCGCCAGGCCATTGTAGGGCCAACACTCATACAACCATTCACACCTAGGGGAGATTTGAAACAGCCATTTAACCTACTGTGCATTTTTTTGGACTGTGGGAGGAAACCGGAGAACCCGGAGGAAACCCACTAAAGCACTTGGAGAACAGGTAAACTCCACACAGAAACACCCAGGCTGGGAATCGAACCCAGAACCTTCTTGCTGTGAGGCAGACGTGTGAACCATTACACCACCTTATTATATTATTATATTATTTTTATGAAGCTCATTTTAAAAGAGTTTGGAATGTTCTAAATGATTGAATTCCAGGCTGGTGTATGATGTAAATGTATCAGCGTTTCGTTCTATTTCTATTTTTTCAGGACACAGATTGTAATTTTTATATATGCATTTGGAAAATCTCAGCTCTTTGAATTCAAACCTCTTGTCATTTTGCTCTCAGTAACTGCAGTGCGAGTAATGGCAGTGAAAACGGTACAATGGGCTTCAGCTGCTGCTGATGCATCCTCATACCCCAGTATGATCACATAATAAAAAAAACCTCGAGCAGGCTTCATGCATTATTGTTTCTGCATGGAGAAATGAAAGTTTAGATCATCTCCAGGCTTAGAAGCTGCTATAACGGTTAGTCAGGTGGACGATGAGCTCACGCCATGTCTGCCTCTATGTTTGCTTCTCCTTGACGTCTGCCATTCCGTCTGCCTCGCCTATGTCTCGACATCTATGTTGGGAGAGGTTTAAGCATGCACACGTAAACATATGTATCTGTGATACAGGACAGCAGTCATCTTTTTATTTTTAAAGGATGTGAAAACTATGACTGCCTGCCACTCAAACAAAAAAAGTCACTCCATTTTTAGTCTGTAACGGAGCTGTGCTCTGCTGCCCTCTGCTGTATCTGCTATGTGTTGCAAATTAAAGTGATGGAAATGTTTGAGTCATTCATTACACACTGGTTTATTTTTGTTAAGTCTTCTAAGCTTGTGTAGAGTTTAAATTCCCTCATTACAAAACATGATTAATCTTTTATTTTGTTTTTAAATTGCGTGCTGGTGTTGAATCAGTTTAGCCATCACAGCATCACCCTAATCAGAGCCACTTAGTTCCAGTTTGCTCATTTTTCCAGAAACATCCAACATCAACTTCAATATCTGGACGTTCATTTCACTTTATTTTCCGAAAGGCTTAATGCTTTAAAGCAATAGTGCCAAATTCAAACTCATTCTTGAGTCATGAATCAGGAGCAGTTCACTTGAAATAAAAGCTGTCGCCACCTAGTGGAAGGAGATGAATTAGGTTTCATAATAACAGTTGATACAAAGGATGTATGATAATCATGTTATTAAAAGCTTTTGCAGGCCACATAAAATGATGCGGTGGCCTGGTTTGGCCCCCGGGTCTGAGTATGATACCTATGCTTTTAAGGGTCATGGGGTGGCTGGAGTCTATCTCAGCCATTTCTCTTGAACAGCTCACTGGTCCTAGGCAGTGCCAACATAAAACCATTCCTACACCTAGGGTCAGGCTGGAACAATTACCCTTATGTGCATGTATTCAGACTGTCAGAGAAAACTGTAGGACCTGAAGGAAACCTATGGAAGTATGTAACATCTAAGGCACTACTGGCACCCATACTGAGTGTTCACCTTCTCCCAAATGCAGTCCCCTCACAGTCAGTGATTACAACCTTTTGAATGTTATGGCTGTATTTCATGCCTCATAAGGATGTTTTGTGATATGATGAGCTGTTTGGTGTGGTTTACAGTCTGGTGTGATGACTAGTTTGGTGTCATTTGTAGTTTGGTGTGGTTTGTAATTTGATGTGATGAGTAATTTGATGTGCTCCACAGTTATCTGATCAGGATATTATGGGAAACAGCATTCATTTCTGTTAAATGCTAACCATCTCTCTCTCTCTCTCTCTCTCTCTCTCTCTCTCTCTCTCTCTGTGTGTGTGTGTGTGTGTGTGTGTGTGTGTGTGTGTGTGTGTGTGTGTGTGTATGGGGCACAGCCCAGGCGACAGCAGAACCCCAGCCCTGGATCCAACATGGGCAACACTGACGATCACAAGATGCGCTAACGGCAATCAACCATCCAGTGGGCAGGGAAAAGTGACATCATCTCCATCACTGCAACAATCTCACAACTCCATTTCCCCAAATAATTACACAAGAGACCAAAGTCCACATGTGGGGGGGTGGGGGGGCGGGGGAGTTTGGTAGAACTCCCTTGCTAAAACGTTCTGATTGGATGTATGTTGGTTTGGGCTGGTATTAACCTGGTTATGGGGGGTACATGACATTTTTTATCTTTTCCCCCGCCCTGTTCCTTTTGGGGTTTTGCACTATAAGATATTTTCAAGTAAGTTCCCATGTTGCCTTGCAGTAAATTTTCCTACCTACCTTTTCTTTCACCCCTATGCAAGCTATGTTATTTTAAATTTTTTTGGCACTATTATAATGAAACGGCATTCTTATTATTTTTATTCATATTTGTTTGAGTGAAAGTCAAAATGTTTACTTTGTTTGAATTTTTTAATTTTTATTTCTTTATATACACACACACACACACACACACACACACACACACACATATATATATATATATATATATATATATATATATATATATATATACACGTGTGTGTGTGTGTGTGTGTGTGTGTGTGTGTGTGTGTGTGTGTGCGTGCGTGCGTGCGTGCATGTGTGTATATATGTGCGTGCGTGCGTGGGTGTCTGTGCGTGTGTGTCTTTGCGTGCGCTTCGGTAGGAGAAACCAAAATGTTGCTATTTCAATAAGTACTATGAGGTAATGACAAACAGATAAAAAGTACATGAAGCTGCTGATCTTGTTGACAAGGAAGGCTTATCATTTTGTCATCATTCCCCCATAATCTCAGCATCTTTCTCCAACTCTTTTCTGTTAGTGAACATCAGAACACGGTTTTATAAGCACCAAGTAGCAGGAAGCGCATGTTAAGGTCTATCAGCTCATGCCTGCTTTCACTTTTTATTATTACATTCTGTCGTCTTTGTTCCAATTCAGACTTTTTTTTATTGCCTTGATGGAAAATGTAGGCGAGCTTCCCCTCGTACCGGGCACTGCTTGGTTGAACTCTCTCCAAGAAAACCTGATCAAAGTATGCGCCGATATCTTTTAAAATTAACCCACAATATGACAGAGTTCAGGATAAATATATTAAAATCAGATTTGTGTGTTGCTTCAGGATCTCCACAATTTTTATCCTTGATGTTTCAAAACTTTGTTTAAAGAATACAGGGAGGTTGATTTAATCAAGGAACAATTGTGTCAGTAAAATCGGGAAGGAAAAAGGAAACAAAAAAACAGTAAAAATAAATACATAAATAATAATAATAATAATAATAATAATAATAATAATAATAGTAACTGGAAAAAGATTAAAAAAAAAAAAAAGGTATAAATCCATGTATTTGTCCAAAGATGATGTGAAAGCATATTCAGGAAGAAAATCAGTTTATATGCAGTTAAATATCCATAATGTATTAAACACTTATTGTTGTAAAATCTCTGCCGGTGTGTTCATGAGTCTTCTCATAACGTTCAAACTGACAATTTTATCCGCTATAAAAGCTCCTGAGCGAACCACCATAGTGATGGAGCATGGTGTGGATATGAATACGGCTTGTGCCATGTCCGTTCAGTGGAAACCCAATAAGGCTGCCACTGGCACCAATAAAAAACAAACAATAAAATGTTATTTATAACAAAAATCAAATCCATAAAATAGAGGTTGATACACCACCTCTTAGACTCGAAAAGAATACACACACACACACACACATACACACACACACACACACACACACACACACACACACACACACACACACACACACACACACACACACACACACACACACACACACACACACACACACAGTGGAACGAAGGTAGACATAAAAACTTTCAGGCAAATAAATGCACAAGGATCAAACACCGAAGTCAGAAGCATGACAGAATATGAACTAATTAAACAGATAATTAAACTAATTAGAATAATAAGAAGTGAAAACCGGCTAATGAATGATTCTGTAGAGCAAACCCAGGCTCGGCCGCCTATCTATGGGGAGCTCGGATTTAGGCCCTCTATAAATCTATCAATTATTTTTAATGGTTTTAGGGGACGAATCCAACATTACTGTAGCCTTAAAGATCACCGTAAGCAAAACTTAGTGACCATAACAAATTCTGCTTTATAACGAACCGCGAGATACACGCTCAGTGTGCTTTTGTGAAACTGTGTTACACAGCGGTCCGCCCAGCACGCTCGATCCTCTGCCATGTTTTGTTTCTGCTCTGTGTTGACAGTCATGATACTCATCATGTAATTTATTACTAAATTATTAATATTACTTCAACTACAGTAACTGTCTGAGCTGTTAGTTATAAAAGTTTAAACTAAACTTTGGAGCAATGTTATTACAACACTGCTTTTGGGGGAATATAGCTATTTTTGTAGTTTTGAAACTCAAACTAGTACAGGTACGGAGCGATTGGAAGGAAATGATCAACGGAGGTGAATCCTCTGAAACGTTTCCTTTTTAATGGTTGAAGTCATATCGCATTACCGAGTTGAAATGATGCAGGTATTCACTCATTCTAGGTCAGAAATGTCGTGCTGAATATTTCTATCCTCTTTGTTGTATGATGTAGCCTATAAATCAAGCATACCTCCAGCTACAACCAAACATTTTCCGAGGAACATATATGATGTGTGTACAAAATGATCTGATAGCTCCATATTCAGGACATTTCTGCCTGATAATTTTTATTATTATTATTATTATTATTATTATTATTAAAATGGTAATCCTTATCAAATTATCAGTACCATACACTATATGGACAAACGGTCACGGACACTTGTCATCAGACACATATACAGTGATTTCTGGACTATTGAGCGCGCCTGAATATAAGCCGCACCAAATAAATTAAAAAAGAAAAAATAATTTGTATATATATTGGCTACACCTCTTTATAAGCTGCAGGTGTCTGTCTTGCTCTTGCGCTTCCTGCTAGAGCCCCCCCCCCCCCCCAAAAAAAAAGCCCTTAGCTCATGAAAATATCGTGAATAGCTACATTGTTATTTAAGCTGCAGGGTTCAAAGCGTGTGGAAAAAAGTAGCGGCTTATAGTCCGGAAACTCCGGTATGCAGTTTTTTTCCCAAAGTCAGTACAACAAGGTTGAAATTCCACAGTTGTGCAGAACATCTTTGTCTGTAGCTGGGTTACAGTTTCCCTTCACTAGAACTAAGAGACTCAAACCTGTTTTAGCATGATCGTCCCCTTTGTGCACACAGTGAGGTCCATGAAGACATTTTGCCTTACCAAGGTTGGAATGGGAGAATGTCAGACACTCTCATAGAGCACTGACCCCAACCCAACGGAACACATTTGGGAGGAACTAGAATGCCAAATTCCCCAAGTGTCCCCACCTGACATAAGTGCCTGACCTTAATGAAACCCATATGGACGAATGATCACAAATCCCCAGGGTCACGTTCCAAAACCTAGTGGAGCACCTTCCCAGAAGAGAGAAATTTATTATTACAGCAAAGAGTCACAAAACCTGGAGTCCAACCATCAAGTAACACATGAACACATGAGTGTTATGGTCAAGTGTCCATAAACTTGTTTTTTCTTTCTTTCTTTCTTTCATTTTTTCATATAGTGTGTATGGTATATATATATATATATATATATATATATATATATATATATATATATATATATATATATATATGTTTTTTTCTTTTTTAAACAATTCAGCTCAATCAGTTGTCCGTGGTCTGTTTCAAGGTGATGTTACTGCCATGTCTGGATTCTTCCTTGTACCATCCAGCAGGAAATAGGAAACCCGCTCACACTCCCTCCCCCCTGCCAGGTGTGTCTTGTACTGTGTGTCAATAAACTACCATTGCTGCACCTCATAACATTCTGAGATTCTGCATTAACGTCTCACTTAATGCTGGCATTAAGACAAGATACACAGCAGGGAATGGATTTTTCAACATTTCATTTGTTTTTTTGTTTTTTTTTAAATGAATGGTTTATTTTCTTAGTTGTGGTTTAAGTTATTGATGGAGGATTGCCTTTTCATTTTCAGGTCATGCTATGAAGACTGATGTAATTCTGTTTTTATTGCTTACTTTTCCCCCTTAATTCCATTAGGGCTTAAGGGCACTTTTTTATGTTGTATGGTTTAAGCTTCCCCTCCCATCATTAAAGAGGGAGGACTGTTAACTGAAGTGTTATGTTTGATTGTTTTTAAATAAACTTTTTACAAATTACATGTGTACAGTCTCTGTGAGAGTGACACTGTTCATGGGAAATGGTATTATAGAATTTTTTAATTTTTGGACAGGAAAATTAGTATGTACTACTCAGATCTGATTGGTCTGTGGTCTCTGAAGAAAAAAAATATATATTTCGAGTAGTTGATGCTTGAATCAAAATGACAGACCCTCACAGTTTGTAATGGGCAGCCAGTCAGCATCATTCATTCATTCATTTTCTGTAACCACTAATCCTAATTAGGATCGTGGGGAGGCTGGCGCCCACCCCAGCCAACTCCTGGTGAGGGCAGAGTACACCCTGGACAGTTTGCCAGGCTATCTCAGGGCAGAAACACGCTGACGTCCTTGCAGCTCCTCTTGTCGAAAGTCAGCAATGGTTCTTTTACATGAACCTCACACCATAGACAGTGAGCGTCATGGCTGGCCTTTGAAATATTAAATGGAAAAAATATACCAAAAAAAAAAAAAAAAAAAGCTTTTTTTGTTTGTTTGGGGTTTTTTTTTGAGCATTTTTCGGTAGTTTATAAATTCGTTGTATGCAAATCCACCTTTACTGAGCTGGTTTTCTCATGCACTTGTGTAGCATGCAGTCTATTAAACTACGAAGTACTGTATACCTGAACACACCGCAGTTCTCATGAACTCTGCTGATGCAGAAAGATCTCCTGACCAGTCTTTGTCATCGTTAATATAGAAATAAAAAAAGGTTTTCTTGTATTATCTTTTAGTAAAGAACTAAAACTTTGAAAAGGTTTACAGAGGTGCCGCTCTTATGCAGCTCTTAAGCTCTACACATGCCTCTGCCTTGGAAGCACATCTGTGTCCTTCATCATATAAAAATAATTCAAAAAAAATAATTATATCTTTATTGTGCATTTTTTTGCTTACGTTCCGGTGTAATATTTATCTTCTTCTTTTCCTTTCGGCTTTTCCCTTCAGGGGTCGCCACAGCGAATCATCTGCCTCCATCTCACCCTATCCTTTGCATCTTCTTCTCTTACATCAACGACCTTCATGTTCTCCTTCACCACATCCATAAATCTTCTTTTTGGTCTTCCTCTAGGTCTTTTGCCTGGTAGTTCCAGCCTCAGCATCCTACGACCAATATACTCACTATCCCTCCTCTGTACATGTCCAAACCATCTCAATCTAGCCTCTCTGACTTTGTCTCCAAAACGTCTTACATGTGCTGTCCCTCTGATGTACTCATTCCTAATCCTATCCATCCTCGTTACTCCCAAAGAGAACATCAACATTTTCATCTCTGATACCTCCAGCTCTGCCTCCTGTCTTTTCCCCAGGGCCACTGTTTCTAAACCATACAACATCGTTGGCCTCAACACCATCTTGTACACTTTTCTTTTCATTCTTGCCGATACCCTCCTATCACATATCACACCGGACACTTTTCTCCAACCATTCCAACCTGCCTGCACACGCTTCTTGACCTCTTTTCCACACTCTCCATTGCTCTGGATTGTTGAGCCTAAGTACTTAAAATCCTCCACCTTTCTTATCTCTGCTCCCTGTAACGTCACCGTTCCACTTGGGTCCTTGTCATTCATGCACATGTATTCTGTCTTACTGAGGCTAATCTTCATTCCCCTCCTTTCCAGGGCATACCTCCACCTCTCTAGATTTTCCTGCACTTGTTCTCTGCTCTCACTACAGATCACAATGTCATCTGCAAACATCATAGTCCATGGGGAAGCTTGTCGAACCTCGTCTGTCAGCCTGTCCATCACCATAGCAAATAAGAAGGGGCTGAGAGCTGACCCTTGAGGCAGTCCCACCTCCACCTTGAACTCTTCTGTCACACCGACAGCACACCTCACCACTGTCTTACATCTCTCATACATGTCCTGCACCACTCTAACATACTTCTCTGCCACTCCAGACTTCCTCATGCAATACCACAGTTCTTCTCTCGGCACACTGTCATATGCTTTCTCCAGATCCACAAAGGCACAATGCAGCTCCCTCTGACCTTCTCTGTACTTCTCCATTAACATCCTCAAGGCAAACACTGCATCTGTGGTGCTCTTTCTTGTAAAACCAGTTATTCACCTCACACTTCATGGATGCTGCAAAAAGGAACAATCTACAACAACCCCGTTGCATTCGGTTGATAATTATTCATTATGTGGTTTTATTTCAAAGATTTTTTCCTCCCATCAAAATTTTCCCGATCATTAAAATAATCAAATTTGAGAACAGTTGATCCCCATTAAATTCTAAAGTTCAATTATAAAATCTACATACCTTTTCAAACCTATTATTTTCACTGTCCTTAATGATTACTCTTTAACAGTAACCCTGACAAGGAGTGCCCACTGTAACCCAGTGGAAATTCCATACTAAAAGGAATGCAGTATCGAATCTGTTAAAAAAACGTCTGGCTTGTACCTTTGTCTTTCAGTGACCCTACACCGTCTCACTGCTTCCCTCTTTTCCTCTTCTGTCCTCCCTCTCTGCATCCACAGTGGTTTTACTCCAGATTTCTGCTGATCCCTGGAGTAAACAAAGCGCACGTGTAGTTTTTGTGCTGCGGTCCAACTTTCCATGAATATTAAAGCTCTGCAGCAATAAAATTTACAGAAACCTCTCTCAACCCACATACAGTTGGCCCTTGACTATTCGCGGTTTTGCACTCGCAGCTTTGCATATTCACGGATTGCCAAGCAACTATCACGTGTCTCCCTCCTGCTGATTGGTTGAGATGATGTAACGCTCCACAGGATTCTGGAGGGGGCATGGGAGTTTGCCCAATCTGTCCACATGTGCTTTGTGGATTTGGAGAAGGCTTTCGACCATGTCCCTCGAACGATCTTGTGGGGCGTGCTCCGAGAGTACGGCGTTCCGGATCTGTTGCTACGAGCTATTCGGTCGCTGTATCACTGGAGCCAGAGTTTGGTCCGTATTGGTGACAGCAGGTCAAATTCGTTTCCGGTGGGAGTTGGAGTCCGCCAAGGCTGTCCTTTGTCACTGATTCTGTTTTTTTATGGACAGAATTTCTAGGCACAGTCAAGGCGATGAGGGGTTCTGGTTTGGTGGCCATCGGATCTCGTCTCTGCTTTTTGCGGATGATGTTGTCCTTTTGGCTTCATCAAGTCGGGACCTCCAGCTCTCATTGGAGCGATTCGCAGCTGAGTGCGAAGCAGCCGGGATGAAGATCAGTACCTCCAAGTCTGAGGCCATGGTTCTCAGTCGGACAATGGTGGAATGCACCCTCCGGGTCGGGAATGAGGTCCTGCCCCAAGTGGAGGAGTTTAAGTATCTTGGGGTCTTGTTTACGAGTGAGGGAAGGATGGAGCGAGAGATCGACTGACTGATCGCTGCAGCCTCTGCTGTTAAGCAGTGCCTGTACTGGTCCATCGTGATGAAGAAGGAGCTGAGCCGCAAGGCAAAGCTCTCAATTTACCAGTTGATCTATGTTCCAACCCTCACCTATGATCATGAGCTTTGGGTAATGACTGAAAGAACAAGATCACGGATACAAGCGGCTGAAATGAGCTTCCTTCGCCAGGTGGTGAGGTTCTCACTTAGAGATAAGGTGAGAAGCGCCACCATCCGGGGAGAGCTCGGCGTAGATCCGCTGCTCCTCCACATTGAGAGGAGCCAGTTGAGGTGGCTTGGGCATCTGGTCAGAATGCCCCCCCGGACGCCTCCCTGGTGTGGTGTTTCGGGCATGTCCAACCGGGAAGAGACCTAGAACACGCTGGAGGGACTATGTCTCTCGGCTTGTCTGGGACCGCCTCGGTGTCCCCCCGGGAGAGTTGGAGGAAGTGGCTCGGGAGAGGGACGTCTGGACCTCTTTGCTTAGGTTGCTGCCCCCGCGACCCGACCCTGGACTAAGCGGAAGATGATGATGATGATGATGATGATGATGATGTGTTCGAGACCTTCTTGTATTTTTATAAAAAAAAGAATATCTGTCCCACGAAGCGAGGGACGGGGTGCAGCCAGATGTGTTAACAGGTTGGGTAGTCTATCTCACCATCATGCCCTTTGTGGGATTTTCTTTTTCTTTACTCATTATACAATTCTTTTTCTTTACTTATACAATTGGCCCTCTACTGACGAAATTAATCCGTTCAGAGCCTTTTTCGTAGCCTGGAGTTTTCGTAAGTAGAGGCACATTTTACATGTAAAACACATGATTCGTTCCAAGGCTCCCAAGACTACCCCATAAACCCTTTAAAAATGAGAAAAGTACACCAATTTTGTATGAAATATGTGTTTAAAGTAAAAGAAAATTGTTTATTAAACCATTTAAACATTTTATTAACATATTAAACCATTTTATTAACATGTTTATGAATTAAACCATTATTAACATTTTTTAGTAACGCGCACACCCACACACAAACACACACACACACACACACACACACACACACACACACACACACACACACACACGCTGCTTTTGAGATGGAGTGTTGTATTTAAAGCGGAATTACCTGTTTGAAAGATCAGAGGTCCGGATTTAATATTAACTTGCTTCCTTGCGAGATCGGAGGTCTTTTGTCCAACAGAGCATTCTGTGCATGGAACATTTGTGGTGCCACCCACTTCCATGCACAAAAATGCTTTGTGGCCGAATGCAGAGCTTTTGAGATGAAACTGCAATGAGTACTCTCAAAACTCTCAAAACTTACGAAACACATAAACCAACAGTACATCGCTCCTTTACGCGTGTGACAAACAAGCTTATGTATACAGTACTATGGAGATTCAGCTTCCTCCTTGCCAATGGAAGGCCAACAGGGCAGGAGACAGCTAATGAGAGAGCAACTCGCGCATTGTTTAAATTTTTGAATGGCGTGTTTGGCACCTTTCGTAAGAAGAGATTGTTTTGTATACAGAGGGCGAAAATTTAGGAAATGTTTTTCGTAACCTGGATTTTTCATATTCAGAGGTTTTCGGAAGTAGAGGGCCGACTGTATTAATGTTGTTTTGTCATAGTTTTAATTTACAAAAACAACAAAAACACAGAAATGTATATGAAGACTTATTTTAAGAAGGAGCCTGCTCGACATTCCTTTAAATAATATGAATGCTTAATGCTGCACTGACCGACCCATTCTCAGAACCACACACAGTCTTTTATTTTGTCACTGGGAGAAGAGTTATTTAATTCAGTGATTCCTGTGTATCAACAAATCTCACCGTCTCTTACTTCAGCTGTGATTTCCATTCCTGGATTACAAACCCCGATGGTGGAAAAAATCTCTCGCTCGCTGCGCTGCTGATGGTGAAAACATTCCTTACCTTGAGCACAATAATTTGGAAATCCACCAACACAGCAGATAAAAAACACTGAGACTCTCACTCTCAATGCAGCCATGAGGTGTGTGTGTGTGTGGGGGGGCACTAACCAGTGTCTCTCCCCCCTCATGCCGGTCCCAAGCCCGGAGAAATGCAGAGGGTTGTGTCAGGAAGGGCATCCGACGTAAAACCAATGCCAAATATTTATGATGCAAATCAGAAGTATTACCCCCATACCGGATCGGTCGAGGCCCGGGTTAACAACAACCGCCATCAGTGCTGTCAATCAACAGGGTGCTGATGGAAATTGGACTACTGTTGGTCGAAGACGTCAAAGAAGGAGAGGTGGGAGGCGTGTCCGTAGGCAGAGAGAGAAGAGGAAAGGCATGAGTCTAGGACTGAGAGTGGGGACTTTGAATGTTGGAACTATGCAAAGAAAAGGTAGAGAGCTGGCTGACATGATGCAGAGGAGGAAAGTGGACATACTGTGTGTTCAGGAGACCAGGTGTAAAGGTAGCAAAGCTAAAAGCTTAGGAGCAGGGTTTAAGCTATTTTATCACGGTGTGGATGGGAAGAGAAATGGAGTAGGAGTCATCTTGAAGGAGGAGTTTGTCAGGAAACTCTTTGAAAGTGAAAAGAGTGTCAGACAGAGTGATGAGTCTCAAGTTAGAAATTGAAGGTGTAATGCTCAATGTTGTTAGTGCTTATGTCCCACAGACAGGATGTGAGCTAGAAGAGAAGGAGAGATTCTGGAGTGACTTAGATGAAGTGATGCAGAATACCCCCAGAGGTATTACCTCCACCTCTCTAGATTTTCCTGTACTTGTTTTCTGCTCTCACTACAGATCACGATGTCATCTGGAAACATCATAGTCCATGGAGATTCTTGTCTCACCTCGTCTGTCAGCCTGTCCATCACCATAGCAAACAAGAAGGGGCTCAGAGCTGACCGTTGATGCAGTCCCACCTCCACCTTGAATTCGTCGGTCACACCGACAGCACACCTCACCGCTGTCTTACATCTCTCATACATGTCCTGCACCACTCTAACATACTTCGCTGTCACTCCAGACTTCCTCATGCAATACCACAGTTCTTCTCTTGGCACCCTGTCATATGCTTTTTCCAGATCCACAAAGGCACAATGTAGCTCCCTCTGACCTTCTCTGTACTTCTCTATTAACATCCTCAAAGCAAACACTGCATCTGTGGTGCTCTTTGTTGGCATGAAACTAAACTGTTGTTCACAAATGCTGACTTCTGCCCTTTGTCTAACTTCCACTGTTCTTTCCCATAACTTCATTGTATGGCTCATCAACTTTATCCCACTGTAGTTGCCACAACTCTGCACGTCTCCCTTGTTCTAAAAAATGGGCACAAGAACACTTCTCCTCCATTCCTCCGACATCCTCTCACTCTCTAAGACCTTGTTGAATGTTCTTGTCAGAAAATCTACTGCTCCTCAATGGTCACCTCTTCTACTCTTTTTTCTCTCTCATTTTCCTCATTCATCAGCTTCTAAGTATGCTTTCCATTTTCCCAGCACACTTTTGTCACCAGACAATACATTTCCCTCTCTGTCCTTAATCACTCCTGCCTCTCGTTCTTCGACCTCTCCTTCTTCAACCAACAGTAGTCTAATTTCCACTAGCACCCTGTTGGTTAACAGCACTGATGGCAGTCATTATTAACCCGGGCCGTGACCCATCCGATATGGGATTTGTATTTTTGACTCGCATGTTATATGTGGCATTGGTTTTACAGTGGATACTCTTCCTGACGCAACCCTCTGCATTTATCCGGGCTTTGGACCGGCGTAAGGGTGAACACTGGCTTGTGCCCCTTCACGGCTGCACTGGACAAAAACCACATTGTTCCTCCCAAATCTTTGGTTCAACAATTGGGCGGACCTTCCTTTCCAGTTCCCCTGCATAGACTTTCCCAGGTAAGCTAAGGAGTGTGATTCCATGATCATTGAAACACATCTTTCAGTCCCCCTTTTACAAAAAGGAGGACTACCACCTTGGCTTGTCAATCCAGAGTTCCAGCCCCCTATGACCATGCTATGTTGTAGGAATGTGTCAATCAAGACAGTCCTACAGCATCCAGAGCCCTGAGATATTCTCATCCGGAGCCCAACCACTGAGGAGCGTTTTGATTACTTCAGAGACCTCAGCCCCAGTGATGGGTGGACCACTTCCCAAACTTCCAAGGTCTTCTTCTTCCATGGAAGGCATGTTGGTGGGATTGAGGAGGTCCTCAAAGTATTCCTTCCACCTCCCGACAACATCCCCAGTTGAGATGCGCACTTCCCCACGTACACTGTAAATAGTATTTCTGGAGAACTGCCTCCCTCTCCTGAGGCATCGTATGGTGGTCCAGAACCTTTTTGAGACCAACTCTGGCCCTCACCGAAGGCCTCCTATGCCAGGGACTTTGCATTGGCAACAGCTCGGGGTAGGTGTTGATCAGTTGACAGGTCAACTTCACTCTTCACCGGAGGGTGCAGAACATGCAGCCGCAAGTCCAGTGACATGACTACAAAGTTGATCATCGCACTGAAGCCTAGGGTGTCCTGGTGCCAGGTGCACTTATGGACACCCCTATGTTTGAACATAACATAGAATCACTTAAACTCATTTATATTAAATGAATATTACTTAATATTGAGGATTAGTTGTGGCGGTCTAGTGGTATAGGGTGCTGGATTGCTGATCCTAAGGTTGGGGGTTCAAGTCCCCACAAGGTTGTCACTGTCCCCCCTAGTGCAGCTAACTGGGTTATCAAAGGCGGGCCATGTCTCTCACTGTCTATGGTGAGAGGCATGTAAAAGAACCATTGCTGACTTTTGTAAAGAGTAGGCTGCAAAGCCGTCAGCATGTTTCTGTCCCTTGCTAGAGGGCTGTGTCAGGAAGGGCATCGACTTAAAAATCTATGCCAAATCAAACGTGCGAATCATTCGCTGTGGTTCAACCCCTGATAAAAGGGAAAAAGCCAAAAGGAAATCTCAAAATCTCTCATTGAGGATAAGTTCCTTGCCATACCCTTCAAGTACTGTTGCCAAATGACCCATGCACAAGTCTTAAGATTTCCAACAGCACAGAAACTTAGCACTTAACTTGTTGCCATAATGGAAATTTCATTTCTACATGTCTACCTCAGAATCGGCTGAATCACAGAAATCCCAAATAAAGCATTGTAATAATTTAAAGGAATTCCTAAATACTTTACTGTACAATTTACAGTGACTCACAGATTTACCATAACGTTTACACTGTTTTCTTGTGGAAAATTCTAGTAAATTTCTCAATTTCAGCTCCAGTAACTGCTGAAGTACTGTTCAATTTCCTGTAAACTACTTCAGAATGATATGTGCAGTCATGTTTATCTTATTCTACGTATTACAGTAAATTATTAGCAGCAGGAGTTCCAGTAGTGTATAGTACATATTACTGTTAATTACTGGCAACTCCTTCTGCCAAAAATTTACTGTAATATTTACAATATATTTTATATTATGGTGAAGAGTAATGGATCTTTGAATAGAGCCTATATACCAAGCACCAAATCCTTCAGTGGAAGAGTCAGGGGTCCAGAGGCCTCAGATGAAAAGACAGTCAAATTCCAGTCAAGCACATTAGATTAGATTAAATTCAACTTTATTGTAATTACACATGTATAAATACTCATTAACAAAATACAGTACGTTGATGGCATTCTTTGATTTGAGGGGCATCTTTCACATTGAGTTCTTGCTATAGGGCCAGACGAGCAATCATCACGTCAATAAGAGATCCTGCGGCATTTGTTTCATTTCGTGAGTGAAAAGAGGCAAGTGTTGTGGTCGAACAACTCGTGGTTGCTTCAGCATGACAATTCCCTGGCTACAATGGCATGTGCATCCAGCTATTTCTGCATGAGAAGCATGACCATGCTGGAGCAACCTTCCAACTCACCTGACCTGGTTCTGTATGGATGCCGTGCGGTCATTTCCCTGACTTCAAGGTGATCATCAAGGGGACCAATTTTATGGATATGTGAACCATCAAGAGGGCCATGTCAATGGAGCTCCGGGGAATCCAGGGAGAATCCTTCCAGGAGTGCATGAAAGCATGGCTGAGAAGGATTGGGGAATTGCTCGACGCAAGGTTGGATTACTTTGAAGTTTGTAGTTTGGATTTGAAATAAATGTTTTATGACCCCAAGCCTGTTAATTTTTTTTATCATACCTCATATTCTGTTATTTTTGTTGTTATCTTGCCTTAGATGAACTGAAAAATTCCTACTCTCACTACTGACACTGGATATGTAAGTAAAACCACCAGATAGTGAAAATACTTGTATACATATGCAATATGTAATAGGAGCGATTGGAAGGTTCACCTCACTTCACATTCCACTTCAAGATTAAAGCACTAATTCAGCACACACATGCACACAAACACACAGATTCCTCCTGCATCAATAAAGTATTTTGATTCTGATTCTGAAAAAACCCCACAACTGCTTCCAGTTCTCTCATTCCATACACTAGCGTCACTGTCTCAGACAAAAACACAGTACCACAGGTGCATTTCCTTACTCACCTGCTGGCTTAATCTGACCTCTCGTGGATGTGGAGGAGGTGAAGTTGGTGCATATCTTGGGTAATAGTTCATTCATTCATTTTATGAACCGTTTAATCCTAATTGGGTTCACCAGGCCAGCGCAAGGCTAGTATTCTCACAACCATTCACAGACACCTAGGTGTGATTTAAAACAGCTAATTAACCTACTGTGCATGTTTTTGGACTGTAGGAGGAAACCGGAGTACCCGGAGGAAACCCACACAAGCTCGGGGAGAACATGCGAACTCTGCACAGGATCGCCTGGGCTGGGAACCAAAACCGGGACCTTCTTGCTGTGAGACGGATGTACCACTACGCCATCTTTCCCTGGGTAATAGTTATTCGAGTCATTGTATGACTGCATTCAGAAACATACCCTGATGCATGCAGAGTGACTGCTCTCTATGCTGATACATTGTGTGTCTGATGATGCACTGAACACACTAAAGGCTTGTATTCAAGCTGCTTCAGCATAACTTCAAAAACATCAAGTTGTATCTGCAAACTGTATTAAGCATCCTGGCTACAATGCATGAAGAGAAAATATTGAAATCAGTGCAGAATAGAACAGCCGGTGGTCTTGATCGTGCTTCAGATTGATGAAGCGCTGGGTAATATCTGTGCAGACTGCAGTCTGAATATGAGAAACCCTGATGTACTGGTTGGTAAATAGGTGAAGGGTAACATGGTGAAACATGACAGGACAGAAAAAATGTCTACAGTAGGAAGCATTGTCGGTACAGAATCCCTACAGCAACATTTCAAGAACTTGATCTGTCGTAAAATACATTTAATCACAGAATTTGAGAAATTAAAAAAAGGAAGCTACTAGATTTATAAATGTAAAATGATAAAGATCTCCAAGTTGACCAAAACAAATTAAACCTACGGCAAAAAATGATAATAGATAAACCGTCTCCTCTGTTTATAAATACAACAAATGCAGCATTTTTCTCATGTTTATTTTAATAGATAAGATTATACTAGATTCAACTTTATTGGCATCATACATGTATAAAGACAGAATTGTTATGGTCTGTGCTGGTTGGCAGCGTTTAACTCTCTTCTCTCTCTCTCTCTCTCTCTCTCTCTCCATACACTGCGGGCGCTGGCAAGGGGCATGGCTGTTAGCCGCAGTGAAATCCAGAGAGCGCACCTGAATTCACTCAACCATCAGCAAGCTATAAAGAGGAGTGGCGCGCTTCCCTCCAGCATCAGAAGATTGATCTCTTCATGCGATTCCGTCTCCCCCTGTAATCTCTCTGACTCCTGGTTACCAGCTCCGTGATCAACCAGTTTTCCTTGTTGATATATATTCCCAGTGACTTTGATTTTTGATGTTTTTTCCATCACTGTTACGGTGATCTCAACTTCCGAGCTCCTGTGCTTCCCCTGTGCTCAAATAAATGTCATTATTTCATCATGCTTGGTCTTCTGCATCTTTGGGTCCGACTGATAAACTCCCGGTGTCACAAAATCTTATGACCTGAAACATGGACTCAGCGGAGACCACCCAGCTCCGGCAGCCATTATCCCACCAGAGAGCCTTGTTGGGACGATACAACTCCACTCTGCACCAAATTGTGGACAGCCTCCAAAAAATAACCACCAGCATGGTGTAGCTCGGCGCAAGGATGAACGCTGCCAACCAACTTGCCGCCATGACCCTTCACACTCTGCTCCAGCAATAATGTCAGCCCTACTTCCCATGCGCTGAGAGCCGCTCATCCCCACGCCAGCCAGATATTTGGGCATGATCGGCTCCTGTGCACAGTTCCTGCATCAGTGTTCGCTCGTCTTCAGCCAGCAACTGCTCTCATACACGACCGACCAAGCCAAGACCGCCTTTGTTATGAGCCTACTCGCAGAGCAAGCCTCGTCCTGGGTGCTTGTGGTCACCACCCAAACCCTGGAATTATGCTTGCACTTTGACCAATTCATGCTGGAGATTAAAAGAGTCTTTGATCATCTGGCGAAAGGAGAGGAGACGAGCAGTCAGCTCCTGCGAATCAAGCAAGGCTCACAGTCAGTGTCGGAGTATGCGATTCCAGATTCTAGATCCTCACTATAGAAAGTGGCTGGAACAACCCCGCGCTCTGGGGGGTCTTCCTGCAGGGTCTGAACTAGAGGCTGAAGGACGAGCTCGGGGCATGAGATGAGACAGCAACTCTCGAAGAGTTGATCGCCGTAACTACAAGGCTGCACAATCAGCTAAGAGAGAGGGACACATCCCGGGAAGAGCGGACCAGTCACGTCTACCCTCCCTCGAGCACCTCTATGAGACCCAACACTGCTTCACCTCGAACCTCCTCGCAATTTCTCCATCCGAGAAAGGACGACTCTCACGAAACCATGCAGCTGGGCCACACCAAGCTGACAGCAGAGGAGAGGCATTGGCGACTCACCAACAGCCTCTGCATTTACTGTGCAGAAAAGGGGCATTACCTCGCCCAGTGCCCAGCAAGGCAGGGTCCGACAGCTAGGAGAGGAGCAGTGGTGAGAGAACCCTCCAAGACACCCGGGAAGCACCTGCAAGTTCAAGGCACGCTGTATTCAGTCGACATATTCATCGACTCAGGCACCAATGCTAATTTCATCAATTCAGGGATGGTTGAGCTCCACAATCTACCTGTATATAAACTTGATACCCCCAAGGAGGTAGGAGCCATTGACAGCCGACTCATAGCCCATGTCACGCACAAAATGAAGCCTATCAAGCTCAGTCTGTCCGGGAATCACATGAGTGTCTGGAGCTCTTTGTCCTCTCCGCCCCTCTCTCTCCCCCCTGGGGTGGCCATTGCTGCAGACCCACAACCCTCACATCGACTGGCGCACCCTCACCATATGCAGTTGGAGTGACTACTGCCTCCAGCACTGCCTACTGGTGGCCGTACCCTCCCAAGTTTCACAAATCCCAGTCAACCTGGGACATATGGACTTGGCTGGTGTTCCAAGTGAATACTACGATCTGAAGGTGTTCAGCAAGGATCGGGCTTGTTCGCTACCACCTCATTAACCATATGATTGCACCATCGACTTTCTCCCAGGTTGTACGCTCCCTTCTTAGTGACTATATAACTTCTCGAAGCCAGAGAAAGAGGCCATGGAAACCTATATAAACGAGTTGCTGACTGCAGGTCTCATCCTGCCCTCATCGTCCCCGGTAGGCGCCGGATTTTTCTTCGTAGAGAAAAAAGACAAAACCCTGAGACCTTGCATTGATTCCACGGGCCTGAACAGCATCACCATAAAGAATAAGTATCCTCTCCCTCTCATAGATTCGGCCCTCACCCCTCTCCACAATGCAATCATCTTTTCTAAGCTGGACCTGAGAAACACCTACCATTTAGTCCGGATTCGGGAGGGGGACGGGTGCAAGACGGCCTTTAAAATGCCCGTGGGTCACTTCGAATATCTGGTCATGCCGTTCGGTCTCACCAACGCCCTGGCTCAGAGATGTGCTCAATGATGTGTTCAGAGACATGTTAAACCGCTTTGTATTTGTTTACCTGGAAGACATCCTGATTTTCTCGAAGGACCACAACGAGCATCTCCATCACGTAAGAATGGTGTTAATGAGGCTCCTAGAGAACAGGTTATTTGTCAAAGCGGATAAGTGCAAGTTCCATGTCCCCTCAGTCTCGTTCCTAGGGTTCATTGTTGGAAAGGGGCGGATAAGGCCTGGTCCGGCGAAGGTGAAGGCGGTGGCAGAGTGGTCAACTCCGGTGACACGGAAACAGCCGCAGAGGATACTGGGGTTCAATGGTTCGTGCGGGACTATGGCCGCATAGCAGCCCCCCCTCACACAGCTGACATCACCCAAAGCACCTTTCCAGTGGTCCCCTAGTACCCAGGCCTCGATTCAGGGGTGGGGGCAGTCCTTTCACAACGCGCTCCGACAGATCAGAAATTACACCCGTGCACCTTCTTCTCCTGTCGCTTGTCCCCAGCAGAACAAAACTACGATGTTGGGAACCGTGAGCTGCTGGCGGTGGTCTTGGCGCTCCAGGAGTGGCAGCACTGGCTGGAAGGGGAAGCCCACCCCTTTGT
Organism: Plotosus lineatus; assembly: GCA_024760905.1. Taxonomy (NCBI): domain Eukaryota; kingdom Metazoa; phylum Chordata; class Actinopteri; order Siluriformes; family Plotosidae; genus Plotosus; species Plotosus lineatus. Next base: position 47,734,716 of record CM045739.1, read on the forward strand.
GGTCTGGACCATCCATAATAACCTGTCTTACCTCCATACGGCCAAGAGGTTGAACTCCCGTCAGGCATGATAGTCCCTCTACCTGGGGAGATTCAACTTTACACTGACATACCGCTCTGGCTCCTGGAATACTAAACCAGACGCTGTCTCCAGACAGTTCTCCCTGGGGGAAGACACCACCATGGAGACCATCCTGCCTGCCTCTTGTGTACTTGGAGCTGCTTGATGGGAGGTTGAACGTCTAGTTCAGGACGCCCAGCAGGGGGAACCAGAGCCTGTCAGGTGCCCCCAAGGTCGATTATATGTTCTCCCGCCGGCCAGAACCCCAGTGCTCCAGTGTGCTCAATCATCTAAATTGGCCTGCCACCCCGGAGCCCACCGAACTCTCTTCCTACTTCAACAACGCTTCTGGTGGCCAACTATAACTGTTGGAGCTTGTGCCACCTGTGCTCAGAGCAAGTCTTCCTTTCATGCACCCACGGGCCTCCTCCAACCCTTACCCATTCCTCATTGCCCCTGATCGCACATTGTGGTGGACTTTGTTATGGGGTTACCTCTGTCAGAGGGCAACATGGTCATCCTGACAGTAGTAGACCGTTTCTCCAAGATGGTCCACTTTGTTGCCCTACCCAAACTCCCCTCAGTGATGGAAACAGCTGGTCTCCAGATCCAACACGTTTTGTGCCTCCATGGAATCTTTAAGGGCGTCGTTTCGAACCAGGTCCCGCAGTTTGCATCTAGAGTTTGGAAAGCGTTCTGCAACACCCTGGGAGTCTCCTGTCGTCTGACCTCTGGCTACCACCCTCAATCTAACGGGCAGGCAGAGTGAACAAATCAGAATCTCGACTCCTCCCTGCGCTGCGTCGCCTCCCACCTCCCTTCCTCCTGGTCCACATACCTCCCATGGATGGAATACTCACACAACTCCCTGGTCTGTGCCGCCACCAGGATGTACCCCTTCATGGTGATCAACCGGTTCCAGCCTCCCCTGTTCCCCAGCCAGGAGGTCGAAGTGGCAGTTTTCTCCGTCCAGGCGCATTTCTGCAGAGCACGCTGGGTCTGGAAAGAAGCCTGTGCCGCCCTAGGACGGACAGCAGCCCGGAATCAGAGAATCGCCGATCGTCACTGGACCCCGGCACCTCCCTACACTGTAGGGCAACGAGTGTTGTGGTCCCGGGATAAACCCCAGCGCCGTCCGACTCAAGCTCAAAGCCTCTCTCAAAGTGCACCCGGTATTCCATGTATCCCTGATCAAGCCCGTGGAGGAAAGCTCCCTGGTCGAGCTCGGAGCTGGACCCAACAGCCAGAGGGGCCACAGGGAAGCAAAGGCATGATGCCGAACAATCCTCTGGCACCGAGGTGAACACGCTGCTTGTCTTTATAGAGGAGTAGATTAGGGGTGAGATCAGGTGTGTGTGCTGCAGTCAGCCCTCCGCTGGAGCCTGCACCGCTGAGACGAAAACAGAGTTAGAAGAGCTGCCAAATTCAAAGTCCCTCAAAACACAGCCCATAACAGAATCCTCCAGACATTTTCAAGCAGATCTCTGTGGAGCTGAGGAGGAGGACAGTGGCTGCAGCAATGACGTAGAGAAAAAGTAGACTGCGCACAGGCCCCTTTCATGTGGTAATTCGGCTTCAACTTCCAGTTGGGCCAAGACATTGCTTTGGATACTATTTCATTTGAAAGTTGACATCCTTTGGCATTCTTACAATTGTACGTTATGACATATAACAACACCGACTTTAATTGGAATACCTTAGGTTTAGCTTTTTTGGTGTCAATATGGTTAATTCATGTTGGCTGTCAAAACCGTGCAGGCGGACACAAAGAAGTAACTTTTCACCGGTAAGTGTGTTTCAGTTTAACCTTCATTAGGCCGTAGGCTTGAAGCTTAAGTAATATTACTTACCCTGAAATTTATGAATGACTTTTTATTATTAGCCACAGTGTAACAAGCATGTATGTAACTGGTCTGTTATTGTGTATATCTGTAATCAATACAAAAAGTATGATGTTGCAACTGCTCATTTATATGATGTAATATTACATGTGTAGCCAAACTGTAAGTGTTTGTGGTTATAAATGTGTAGTGCCGTTTTGTACATTTTCATCTCTCAAGTTCTGGGGACAGGCTGCAGGTTCTGATTCCCCTCGGGAGCTCTTTGTTCTAACATTAAGCGAATAAAACTAACGTACATGCCTCAGATGACTGATTTCTGAACCTGAGAGCGATACTTGTATGGAATATATTGATAACATTTCTGAGATTGTTCATCCTCTTGTACAAAAAGTGTCTGAAAAATGTCTTGTAATTTGTGGAATATATCAATTGAAATCCCTGCTACACTATACTAAAACAAGAGAGGTGGGCGTGGCAGTTGACATGTTTGGCATGGGGAATATTATTAAGGTCTGTACCTCCTATTATGTGTTGATGTGTCATCCAAACCTTCCTGGGCATGCTGCAAAATGTTCAGACTATATCCATGTCTCTATGGATCCAAAATATCCCAAGTACAGTATTTAGATTTATCGCATCATTTTCCATATCAATGTCTGTATGTTTACCATGCTTTTTGCCCTAACGGGAAGTCGGAGTCTATTGTCCATAGCGGCATACATAATATCTGCAGAGTGCGCAGTCTAGTTTTTCTTCTATGTCATTGGGCTGTGAACCTTAGGAGGCTGGGGGGGCTGAAGCCCCTCCCACTTTTTCTCAACACAAAGAAATTTTTAAGCACTCTGTCTATTGACATCTCAAAAGTGTTTAAAATGCATAGTTTGTTCAAGCCTAGTATTAGCTACATGTACATCTTGTATTGTAAATGATTATGCACCAAGCATATAGTAATATAGTGGCTGCCTTCTAGAGAATGTACCAGAACATGGCCTCAGAAACATCGACTCAAGAATATAAGCGCCGTCCGTGTCAGGCCTCGGTCCTTGGGTGCGCATACAAGTATGAAAGGCTAAGATCAGAACATCGCACACACCTCGTTTTCCAAACCCAAGTCCAGTAATGGGATTAGTGTTTCAAATCATCTAAAATCTCAAAATTTTCAGTAAACACCCCCCCCCCACACACACACACACACACACACTCACACTTTTCAAATCGCTCCACGGGCCCTGGAGGAGGCAGCCTGCTCCAGCGCAAATGCAGCAAAACCATCTGCAAAGCTGTCTTTTTCCCTTTTCATGTATCTGCAAACGGAATGACTGCCCAAGTAGTAATTGGGCCACCACTGCCCTTAATATTTTCATTCTGGGATAAAGAAAAAAAAAATTAATAAGACTTTTATTTTGAAAAATGAAACCGTACAGTCAGAGACTACTTCCTGCCATTCTTTGACTTCACGCGCTTAGCTGACTGGAACTGTGGAGTAAGTTGGGTCTGTCAATATGGAGGAAAAAAATGAACCAGTGAAAGAACTGAATTTTACAGCGATTTTACTGCGCCTTTACACATTCGGTAATACATGCTTTTAATATTCACGGGTTTTATTCTTACCGGGTTTTCTTTTTTATTTGTACTGGGTTGTGTTCTTGCTTGGTTTTATTGTTTTTTTATCGACAGTGAGTGGAGTCCCTCAGTGCACGAACTGGGTTATCAAAGGCGGGCCATGTCTGTCACTGTGTATGGTGTGAGAGGTTGATGTAAAAGAATCATTGCTGACTCTTGTAAAGAGGAGCTGCAAAGCCGTCAGCGTGTCTCTGCCCCTCGCTAAAGGGTTGTGCCAGGAAGGGCATCGACCTAAAAACCTATCAACCAAATCAAACATGCGAAGCATTCGCTGTGGCGACGCTTGAGAAAGAGGAAAGAGAAAAGCCCAAAGGAAATCTCTCATCTCGTCGACAGTGAGTGCAGTGCACCTGATTTAATAAGAGCAATTTAATCTTCTTTTATTACAAACATCAGTCCTGAGATTCTGAGCTGATTCCACAACTCCAATTTGATGATGATTATTATTATTACTATTGTTAATTAATTTATTAATTTTCTATTACCACTTAATCTTAATTAGGGTCGTGTGGAGGCTGGTGCCCATCTCAGCCAACTCTGGGCGAGGCGGGGTACACCCTGGACAGCTCGGCAGGCCATTGCAGGGCAGAAACACGGCCAAGCAGCTCCTCTTGTCGAAAATCAGCAGTGGTTCTTTTACATGAACCTCACACCATACACAGTGAGATACATGGCCAGCCTTTGATGACCCAGTTAGTGCACTGGGGGGACAGCCTGTTGAGACTGGGACTTGAACCACCACCCTTAGGATCATAAGATTATCCTGTGTGAAAGATTTCAAGTCGCATCCATGTCGTTTTCCAGTCACAACACTTCTGAATCTGAATTGACTTGGAATCCCCAAGGAGATTTGCTGTTAGATTTTCCCTGAGCATTGTGGGGGAACCTGACAATCTTCATCTGGAGACTATCACAATTAAAATAAACATCTATAATAAAAAATGCATTAAAACAACTGAGACTTTTGCACACTCCGATGTGTTGTAAGCAGTCTATGTTTGCAGGTTTCCTATAGATCTCCAAGTGTTTTTCTTGATTTGGTTTCGGGTTAATTAAGTACCTGAGAACGTGAAGCTAAATATACCAGATTATACTCTTAGTTGTTTAATATTTGTATGTTTGCTCTTCTAGGGTCAGAAGTTGAACTTTAGTTCTAGGTTTCCCTTGAACCACTTGATATATATGTGAACAGAATGGGTCCAAAGCCTGGAGCAAGTAAATCCAAAGACAATGCCAAGCCTCTAAAAAGACTTTCCTCTGCAAAAAAACATGATTCGAAGGGAGGGGCGAAACTGCGGAAAGGACCTTCTATTACTTCATTTTTTAAGAACACACCACCTTCAAAACTGGCTTGTCCACTGTGCGGCAAGTTAATACCTCGATTCAAAATCAACGAACACATTGACTCTCAGTGTCGAGACTTTCTTGAGGAAACTGATCTCCAGGCAGCTCATGGCAAGTCCTTTCCAAAGAACGCATCACTGTTTCCAGCTGAGGAGAAAAATACAAGCAAGCATGAAGATGATCAGGATGAAAAAAAAACAAGTCCATATTTTAAAAAGAGTTGTACGACAAGACAAGAGTCACCTGAGAACAGATCTCATGCTAGGGAGGTCAGGATAGACAGTCTTGGGCATTTGTCCTCAAAACTCTCCAAAAAAGTGCTGTTTTCTTCAAAGGACCCCAACGTTCACTGTACCCAAGTGTCTATCAAAGAAGAGCCAGGCTTGAATGGGCCAAGTAGTTCCCAAAAAGAAAACGTTGACGAGAATGCAAGTGTTAAATCTGAAGTTGGAGTGATGAATTCAATATTATCGTCTCAGGTACCAGATGAAACTCCACCTCGGACCGAACAAAATGAACAAACCATAACAGACTCTCAGACTCCTGACACTTCACAATCAGCAAGCACTACTGCACCGCTGAAGTTAATGAAGAGAAAACACAAAGGGTCTCCTGGTGCTTGTGTAGCTCCGAACATGCAGAAAAAACCACGATATTCAAGGAAAAGTCCTGCCAAGGGTGGCCATGCTGATGCATTACCAGACGTTCATAGAAGTAAATTTAAAGCCTGTAAGGTAGAGAGGGACCTGATTTTAGCACCAGAAGGTAGCGACCATTCACAGGATTCGACTGTTTCCCTGAGAAGGCCGTACTATCTTCAAAACTTCCTGATGGTTCTGGAAACAGTGCTAGAGAATAACGATGATCGATTGCTCTTCAGTGAAGAAGAACTTTCATCTATTCAGAGGTTCAGGCAGCTATCAGGTAGGAAATACTGTTCAGGATATAAATAATAAAGCATTCAGAGACTGTTTTCTGTTACTCACGTTTACGGTTACATTTACAGCATGTAGCAAACGCTCTTATTCAGCGTGATTTACAGAAGCTTTAAAGTCTCGATCAGTCAATATATTCTTGAACTGATTTCTTAGAACAGGCTAATTATACCGCTGGTTAAGATCAGATGGTGTGTTTATACCTTGTTTTTTTTTTTTTTTTTTTTTTTTTTTTTAGTTTGTTTTATTTCCTATATCTGTTCAGTTACCAAACTACAGTAAAGCTCTCGTATCAGGCATGTGATTTTTCCGCAAATTCGCAGAATTCCGATTCCCCCCCCCCATTGGTCCAGTTAAAAAAATTAAAAATCCAATTTTTCCATACCGAATATGTCAAAATAACCTTTTCCGCTTTTATTCCATTCCGAGTTTTGCATAAAATGACCTCTCTTGAAACGTTACTGCTGATTGGTTGATGGCTTTTTAACAGCCAATTGCTGATGTTGAAACAAATACGCAGACATTCGCGCCACTTGCGATCTGTTCAGCTATTAAAAGCATGTCAGTGTTTGAGAGAAAAGATTCTGCTTGAATCAAAGAAATAGACAAAAGTCGTGAAAAACAAGTTTTGGTGGGAATGGATGTAAAAAGAAACCATAGCATTCGATTGCCGGAACATTTGGTGTTCAAGCGAAGATTTCAGAACCCTACGGACTTAACCCATTGTTTGCCGTTCGCCAGAAACTTCCGTGCAAAGAAAAGACCCAGTGAAACAACCAGTTCCTGTCGCTGAGCGAGTAGTTAATTTTGAGGTATGTTTGAGAATTTTCTTGTCCAGTTTCTGATTATATTTTTCAAATTATTGTGAATGCATGCATGTTTTAGGCGTAGGACGTTCATGTGTTTATTCCGTGAACTGAATCAAATGAGTCGACTCTGGTCACTGAACCATTTTTCTGCTGTTTAGAATAAATAAATTATTGCTGCAATAACTCAACAGTTTTTCGTAATTACCTTATGTAAATAGGCATCGTTATTCAGTGTTTCTAAACAGCAGCGGGAGTGTGCTCGTCTAATTAGCTCATTAATATTGGAAATGTAAAACTGAATCTGAGCCTCAACCGAAACGCCTCAGCATCCAGAAGGACAAGAAACTTTCTAAGGCGGCCTCCAGAAGGACATTTCAGGCTGCACAAAGGGAAGCAAGAAAGTGCCATGCTAAAGCACTAAAGACAAAGAAACATTCATTCAAAAAACTTATGTCATGTTTAGCATGTCGTGTGTATAGTTTGTTTCCAGATTGTGTTTAAAGACAATGACTGTTGATAATAGTGTTGTGAGGCAGGACATATCTATAAGCAGGGTTGGGAATTTTCTGCCAATCGGCAGATTTCCGCCTTTTTGTAAGTCAAATGGGTCATTTCTGAGATTGATGCAAATCCGGTGTAAAAATCTGTGTGTGTGTGTGTGTGGGGGGGCGTCATCTGGTGCTACCTCGTTTTGTTTATCTGTGTGGTTGATGATATCGCCTAGTGGTGCAAAACAGTGAGTTTTAGTTTATTGCACGTGTCAGGCATCGTAATATGATATGCCAGTCTGGTCATCTTGCCGTGGGCCCGTGGCACAGAAAGCAAATGTCAGATCATCAACAGAAGTGATCGAACATCATTATGTATAAATATGACTATGAATGATATTATTTAAGTCTTATTATAGTATTAAATTATTAAGCTTCGTGTACATTAATAAATTCTACTGATATTATTAAACTCGGTATGCTACGAATAGGCCTACCGGTACACAGTTTAAAGCAGGGGTCAGGAACCTATGGCTTGTGAGCCAGATGTGGCTCTTTCGATGACTGTATCTGGCTCTCAGATAAATCAGGTGGCCTTTCTTAACAGAATAACGGATACATAATTTCACTGTCATTTAAATAAGAATACAAAAAAAGCCATCAAATAAAACAAACAGATGAATAAATCTCGCGCATTTAAATCTATACAGACGCTCCCCGACTTACGTTTTTAATTGCTTCGGAACGACCGAACGCAAGTTGAAAGTGAACATAAGTTGCTACAGTGACGTATGATGCTCATACTGTACTATACATCCATAAATACCATTACTGTATCTCATAAAACACCCCTAAATCAATTGTTATAAACATAACATTGTAAAATAATAATATCAAATATCAACATTAATTTCAAATAAGTCACTTATTTATACCGAGTTACTTTACATGAAGCTTAAAACAGCCAATCAACACTTACAATAGTGTTGGGGAGGAGTGTTGCACCAGCAGGTTGCACCTCACATGAGCTCTGAGAATACTATTGAATTTCTCAGGTTGTACTTTTCTCTGCTATCTCAGGTTTGGTACACTAGGGTATTATGTTGTTCTGATTTCAAATCTTTGATTCATTTTTACTTACTTTACACTTACAATATGTGAAGCGCTCAATACCAAAAGTGTACTTGGTGTGGGTTATACAGACTTCCGGTCTTTCAAGTGCACAAGGGTGCTGTTGAACTCGTTTAGAACACAGCCTGCACAGCAAAACAGAGTTTTTTCTTTTGTGTAAGTAAATAAACTTTATTCAGGAGATACATACAAAGAACAAGTACAAATCCTAATGAATATTAATGTAAAAATAAGTATACTCTCTTAGGATTCTGCTAAAAGATAATAAATATCTGTAATTGTTCTATAATTTGTGCATTCGGCTTTTCATTCATATTATAACTCTTTGCTTAACTGAGTATGCATGAGATTGTGTCGATCTGAGCAGGTAGTTAATTCATCTGTGTATGAGACTTGCACCCATGCTAGTAGGCTGACACTTCTGACCAAACATATTTGCTTAGGGTTACAAAATTCCGCAAAACAGTGTAAACACAAAGATCACAGAGACGATGTCTTAACGCAAGGGTAACGCGCTATATAACTGAGATATATATATATATATATATATATACATACATACACTCAGTCTGTAGTTTGTAAACAATGAATGCAGCGTCATTATGTCCACGTACTACATAGGTACGTCTAAACTCAAAATTTGACTTTGTGTGTGTGTGTATGTATGTGTGTTTGTATATATATATATAATATATATATATATATATACATACACAGTGATACCTCAGCTCACGAACATAATTGGTTCCCAGAAAGTGTGTGTGAGGCGAAAAGTTCGTCTTCCGAACATTTATTTCCCATAAGAAACCATTAAAATGAGAATAATCCGTTCCCAGGTCCCCATAAAACATAATTTTCTACTAAATAAGCCTTAAAACTACACAAAAATATACCTTATTTTATGTATAATAAATGTGCTATTGTATTGTAATCAAAGAAATAAACTGTACTGTATAATAAAGTCGTTTTATTTACCTTTGTGATGGTAGTTGACGGCTTGATGGAATGGAGTGGGAGGAGGAGGAGGGAGGGAGGGAGGGAGGGAGGGACTTAGTGTTTGGAAGGAGTGTTTGGAAACGCCTACTGTTTGGAAACACCCTTAGCCACACACGCACCCTGAATAGCTTCCTTGTTCCTTGTACTGGTACTGGGACGCTGAGTCACACAAACGCACACCTCGTTCGTGTTTTTCAATGATCTCCGCCTGTGGTAGGGTCTTTTTCGGTCCCATAATAGCAAAAGTACACTCAATATGGTCCAAAATGTCTAGCAAACACAAACCACTTCCGCACTCAAAGAAAGGGGGTGACGAACTGTGACGCCGTGAGCGTGCATCAACTTCTCATGGCCGCCACCGTGGCGCTGTTCGACCACGTGGTTTGGTTCGTCCGCCGAAAACTAGTTCGTCAGCAGAGACTATATGCTCGCAAATTTAATGTTCTTGAGGCGAAAAGTTCGTGATCTTAAGCGTTCGTCAGCGGAGGTTTTACTGTATATATATATTTGACTTTGTGTGTGTGTATGTGTAATATGTATATATATATATATATATATATATATATATATATATATATATATATATATATATATATATATAATAAAAATAAAAGGACAGGACAAAGACTTTATATTGAAACTCCATTTATCACTACAGATCTGTTTCGATGGGTGGTGAAACCATCCTCTCTCTTCAGGTGATTATAGAAGAATGATTGCAAAGTGCTTGGGGCGGTACTATGTCGATGAACATGGCGTCCTCTCGATGGGGTGGTGTTCATTATGTATTCGGGGGCGGGCTCTCTTAAATATTGGTATCGATACATGCATATATGTGCTTTTTTTTTTTTTTTTTTTTTTTTTTTTTCATGCCCGTGGACTCATATATGTACACACATATATAGGTATCCACACTTACATACACGCATATATATATATATACATAATATATATATATATATATATATATATATATATATATATATATATGTACACGTACATTCACGTGCGTATACACATACACACACATACACAAGTATATATAATGTTTATGTGATTTTTTCCTGTGTCGGCATGAAGTTACGAGTTCGTTTCTTTTATTTAATGAAGACAGTGTGTGTGTATATATATATATATATATATATATATATATGTATATATATGTATTTCTGGCTCTCAGGATTAGATTTTAAAATATGTTGTTTTTTTGTTTTTTTTTGGCTCTCTTAGTTTAAAAGGTTCCCGACCCCTGGTTTAAAGTACTGTATTTGAAATTAAAACTAGGCCCACTGTAGGCCTATTACTGTCAATAATTTTTTTTTTTTTTTTTCATAATTAATTTTCATATGGTTCTCTTTAAAAATATTCTTTCCAGGAGACATAAATTAAGCTCCTTTTTGTAAGTATAACCCCAAACCTTTTGGGGCCTTTGCCCCTTTGAACCCCCCCCCCCCCCCCAAGGGTGCTGCCCCCACACCTCCACAAGGGGCCTAGGCAGCCCCCTTGACCACTGCCAATTTTTCCTCCTTTTCCATAAAGGCCCGTTCTCATTCCTGTATAAGAGTGACTACAGTATTTGATTTGTGACTGAAGAGTGATTATTTGATTTGTGACTGTGACACCGTGATTAGTGTTGGAATCTCACATGATAAACCCACAAGTTGAGGTATGTATATGGAGATTAGAAATTAAACTTTCTAGAGCTCTTTCAGTGTCATGAAGTAGCATTTCCCCCTTCTGAAATGCTTAAAACCTAGGAGCTTCAGGGGTCCCCCCCCCCCCCAAGACCCCTGGTGATTTTCAGATATTTTGGTAATGGTCAAATCACATGCCTGCTCATATAGCATATGCATCCTGACTCCACATGCATTTGTGACACCTTTGTATGCAGGCTTAAGTTCAGCTTGTTTCCCTTCCTAAAAACTTTAGGATGAGTGGTGAGAACTTCACAGGACTCTGTAAACTCTTTATTTGTCATTTTCTGTATGCACTCTCTTCGGTCAAATGTTGATTTCTTCTCTAAGCTGCTAAAGATCGTAGCACACCGTGTGTAAGCTAATGGCTAACATGCAGGGTGTTTCACACAGGTCGATATCCGATCCATTGCTCATGCATTGACCATTTAAATTGTGTGCACGGTCGTTGCCTAATAATAATAAATCATTTGTATACATATGGATAATGAATTACCTGATTAAAAATATCACTTTACTCCTTGTCTGACAGTGCCCGGACAGATGTTATATGTGCGTCTCTTTCAAAGAAAGTTAAAATGGCTTCAAGTAAGCAGACTGGATTATACTGAGATCAGTTCAAACCTTAATCCTGTTGTGCAAGAACTTGTGTCCAATGGCTTCCTGCAGACAGGTTGGTGAGCAAGTGCAGGTTTTTGTTCACTTTCACAAGCTTCACTTTCCTGTTCTAAGATCAAGTGTTTTAACTTCTTCTTCCAACTCACCAATCTGCCTTAGAATCCGAACTTACTGAACTACAAGATGTATTGGAACTTCTACCTGCTCCAGAACTCCGAAGTCTCGCCAAGATCTTCCATCTAGGAGGTCCAGGGAATAGTAACCAGAAACAGCAGCTAGTGGAAGGGCTTCTCCTTTTGTCTAAACAGCGCTCTCTATTCTCTCTTTCCCCTGGCCAAAGCAGCACTGGTGCCGTCATTCTTAAAAGGTTTCATCTTAATGGCAAGATCTCTGTCCAGTGTACATCATTTGGTGTCCAATAGAATTTCAAAATCACTTCGGGCTTTAAAGGTACAATGTGTATGATTTAGCAGCATCTAGTGGTGAAGTTCCAGATTGCAACCAACAGAAAATTTAATGACCCCTACCCTGTCTCTCCCTCACACCGGTCCCAAGCCCGGATAAATGCAGAGGGTTGCGTCAGGAAGGGTACCCGGCGTAAAACAAATGCCAAATAAAATATGCGAATAACAAGAAAGAATGACATACCGGATCGGTCGAGGCCCGGGTTAACGACGACCGCCATCAGTGCAGTCAACCAACAGGGTGCTGATGGAAATTGGACTACTGTTGGTCAAAGACGTCGAAGAAGGAGAGGCGGAAGGCGTGTCCGTAGGCAGAGAGAAAAGAGGAAAGGCATGAGTCTCGGACTGAAAGTAGGGACTTTGAATGTTGGAACTATGGCAGGAAAAGATAGAGAGCTGGCTGACATGATGCAGAGGAGGAAGGTGGACATACTGTGTATTCAGGAGACCAGGTGGAAAGGTAGCAAGGCTAGAAGCATAGGAGCAGGGTTTAAGCTGTTTTTTCATGGTGCAGATGGGAAGAGAAATGGAGTCGGAGTCATCTTGAAGGAGGAGTTTGTCAGGAACGTTCTAGAAGTGAAAAGAGTGTCAGAGTGATGAGTCTCAAGATTGAACATCACACCTTCAATTTCTATGTTGTTATTGCCCCACAGGCAGGATGTGAGCGAGAAGAGAAGGAGAGATTCTGGAGTGAGTTAGATGAAGTGATGCAGAGTACCCCCAGAGGTGAAAGAGTGGTCATTGGAGCAGACTTCAATGGACATGTTGGTGCAGGAAACAGAGGGGATGAAGAAGTGATGGGTAGGTTTGGTATCCAGGACAGGAACGCAGAAGGACAGATGTTGGTAGATTTTGCAAAAAAGATGGAAATGGCTGTGGTGAATACTTTCTTCAAGAAGAAACAGGAGCATATGGTGACTTATAAAAGTGGAGGTTGGAGCACACAGGTAGACTACATCTTGTGCAGGCGATGTAATTTAAAGGAAGTCAGTGACTGCAAAGTAGTAGCAGGTGAGAGTGTTGCCAAACAGCAGAGGATGGTGGTGTGCAGGATGATGCTGATGGTGAGGAAGGTGAAGAAAGCAAAGGTAGAGCAGAAGACAAAGTGGTGGAAGCTGAAAAAGGAAGAGTGTCGGGTTGTCTTCAAGGAGGAGTTGAAACAGGCTTTGGGTGGTCAGGGAGTGCTTCTAGATGACTGGACAACTACAGCTAATGTGATCAGGGAGACACGGAGGAGAATACTTGGTGTGTCATCTGGAAGAAAAGTAGATAAGGAGACTTGGTGGTGGAATGAGGAAGTGCAGGAGTGTGTACAAAGAAGAGGTTAGCTAAGAAGAATTGGGGCATTGAGAAAACCGAAGAGAGTAAACAGGAGTACAGTGAGACACAGCGTAAGGCAAAGGTAGCAGTGTCAAAGGCCAACAGAGCGTGTATGATGACTTGTATGCTAAGTTGGACAGTAAGGAGGGAGAAAATTATTTATACAGGTTGGCACAGCAGAGAAATTGAGATGGGAAGGACGTGCAGCAAGTTAGATTGATAAAGGACAGCGAGGGAAATGTATTGACTGATGACAGAAGTGTGCTGGGAAGATGGAAAGAGTACTTTGAAGAGCTGATGAATGAGGAAAATGAGAGAGGAAAAAAAAGAGTAGAAGAGGTGACTACTGAGGACCAGGAAGTAGCAAAGATTAGTAAGGGTGAAGTGAGGAGGGCATTGAAGAGGATGAAGAATGGAAAGGCAGTTGGTCCTGATGACATACCGGTGGAGGTATGGAAGTGTCTAGGAGAGGTAGCAGTAGATTTCCTGACAAGAACATTCAACCGGGTCTTAGAGAGTGAGAGGATGCCAGAGGAATGGAGGAGATGTGTGCTGGTGCCCATTTGTAAGAACAAGGGAGATGTGCAGAGTTGTGGCAACTACAGAGGGATAAAGTTGATGAGCCATACGATGAAGTTATGGGAAAGAATATGTGAACAACAGTTTGGTTTCATGCCAAGAAAGAGCACCACAGATGCACGGTTTGCCTTGAGGATGTTAATGGAGAAGTACAGAGAAGTTCAGAAGGAGCTGCATTGTGCCTTTGTGGATCTGGAGAAAGCATATGACAGGGTGCCGAGAGAAGAACTGTGGTATTGCATGAGGAAGTCTGGCGTGGCAGAGAAGTATGTTAGAGTGGTGCAGGACATGTATGAGAGATGTAAGACAGTGGTGAGGTGTGCTGTCGGTGTGACAGAAGAGTTCAAGGTGGAGGTGGGACTGCATCAAGGGTCAGCTCTCAGCCCCTTCTTGTTTGCTACGGTGATGGACAAGCTGACAGATGAGGTTAGACAAGATTCCCCATGGACTATGATGTTTGCAGATGACATTGTGATCTGTAGTGAGAGCAGAGAACAAGTGCAGGAAAATCTAGAGAGGTGGAGGTATGCCCTGGAAAGGAGGGGAATGAAGATTAGCCTCAGTAAGACAGAATACATGTGCATGAATGACAAGGACCCAAGAGGAACGGTGAGGTTACAGGGAGCAGAGATAAGAAAGGTGGAGGATTTTAAGTACTTAGGCTCAACAATCCAGAGCAATGTAGAGTGTGGAAAAGAGGTGAAGAACGTGTGCAGGCAGGTTGGAATGATTGGAGAAAAGTGTCTGGTGTGATGTGTGATAGGAGGGTACCGGCAAGAATGAAAGGAAAAGTGTACAAGACAGTGTTGAGGCCAACGATGTTGTATGGTTTAGAAACGGTGGCCCTGGGGAAAAGACAGGAGGCAGAGCTGGAGGTAGCAGAGATGAAAATGTTGAGGTCATCTTTGGGAGTAACGAGGATGGATAGGATTAGGAATGAGCACATCAGAGGGACAGCACATATAAGATGTTTTGCGGACAAAGTCAGAGAGGCTATATTGAGATGGTTTGGACATGTACAGAGGAGGGATAGTGAGTATATTGGTAATAGGATGCTGAGGCTGGAACTACCAGGCAGAAGGCCTAGAGGAAGACCAAAGAGACGATTCATGGATATGCTGAAGGAGGACATGAAGGTCGTTGGTGTAAGAGAAGAAGATGCAAAGGATAGGGTGAGATGGAGGCAGATGATTCGCTTTGGCGATCCCTGAAGGGAAAAGACGAAAGGAAAAAAAGACCCTTTAAAGCCTGTATGGTTTGGCGCGACCATTGCAACATGGTGGTGCAAGATGGCAGTCTCGATGACAGAGGACCCCCCCCCCCCATATAAACAGATTATTCAAAGCTTCTGATAACTCTGCTTCTTTTCTTTTAATGATTACAGCTGAACAAAAACTTATTTATTGATGATTGACTTAATTTCTGCTTATAGATCCTCTGAAACACACTGTACCTTTATTTATGTTTTTCCTTCAACTGTATGGCCAATTGACTTGTATACGGCCTCACACCCATGTGTGTGAGTGAACAACCTGTTCAGATTTCTTTCTTCATTTTAATGGTATAATAACCTCAATTGGATTTTACAGCATGGTGGTTGGGTTTGTGCCCAACCAGCCACAAGATCATAAGTGTAGTGGGGCACTGGGATTCACTGAGGGATGGATGGTCATCTTCATAGGGATCAATGTTCAACAAAGTTCTTAAATGTTCTTAAGGTCTCAGGGTTTCTAACTTCATAATGACGGTTTGGGGAAAGGCCTGCAAACCTGAACCTGAAGTGAACCTTTTGCTTCTCCTGCAGGGCAAAACAGGTAGCAGGTTCATGTGTGTTTCTGTGCCGGGATCCTCGAGGTATGTTCTCTCGTGTCCTTCTACTTTTCTCTCTGACTGACACTCTGGAGGAGGAGGAAATGGCACCAGGGGCTCAGGGCCAACTGTACACTATTCTCCTGGTCAACTCTGGACGTCTGGCTTTCCCTACCTACACGATTCAGCGGTCTGCTCAGGTGTTTAGGGACAGGGAAGACTTGATCAGGTTTGTGTCTTGCATTTATATTTAGGCTCTGAGGAGCTTAAACATGATAAAAAGGTGTTCAGTATCACGTGACACATTCTTATGAACAGATATGAAACTGCCATGAGAATCCTTCAGGAGGTGATTACGGTGATGCAGACTGGCTGCTTTGAGAAAGCTCTCGTGCTCTACACTTCTGCAAAGTCTGACTGGGAAAACTTGAAGCTGAGTTATGACTTAAGGTGGGAAGTACAAAACGGGGTTCTATTGTATGAAAATCATTTTCTTTGAATTAATGAAGCTTCATGGGTCTGTATCTGTGTACAGTTGTCAGGAGCAGTTACCTGTGTTTTTGCGGTGCTTCACAGTAGGCTGGGCTTACACACGTATACTGTCTCGAGGAGTTGAGATACTGCAAAGGCTGCGTCGTTATGAGGTGCGTGGGTTTTTTATGTGTATAGACGCTCACCAATTTACGTTCGACCATCCGGAACCAATTAAAAACATAAGTTGAAAGTGAACGTAAGTTGTTACAGTGACGTATGACGCTCATACTGTACTATACATCCATAAATACCATTACCGTATCTCATAAAACACCCCTAAATCAATTATTATAAACATAACATTTTAAAATAATATCAAATAATATCAACATTAATTTCAAATAAGTCACTTATTTATACCGAGTTACTTTACATGAAGCTTAAAACAGTCAATCAACACAATCAACACTTACAATAGTGTTGGGGAGGAGTGTTGCACCAGCAGGTTGCACCTCACATGAGCTCTGAGAATACTATTGAATTTCTCAGGTTGTACTTTTCTCTGCTATCTCAGGTTTGGTACACTAGGGTATTATGTTGTTCTGATTTCAAATCTTTGATTCATTTTTAGAAATTTTGACCTATTTTTTGTACCATGTATCTGAACCCAAGCTAAACTAAGCTGATTGAAGGCTGTGCAGGGTATTGTTCTTGGCTGTGTTACATGACAAGAGTTGTGAAATCAGGCTATCAAGCCACAGTACAACTACTCTGACTAAGCCTGCTGATTGCTGACCTTCATGAACTCTGTGCTTGGATTTTGTGCATGGCTCTTACTAATTTTTATACATATTCACCTTCTGACATTCTTTCATGTAACAATGGGATAAATCAGAAAATTATGCTGGAAACCCTACATACTCTTAGGAAGTTGGGAATATGTAGTGTAAAGAGAAATCGTCGAGGACGCACAAGTGTGTCAAGAAAGTTGAGTGTCAGCACCTGCCACATATTTAAAGAACACAACATCCAAATGGGCGTTTTGAATGCAAGATCTGTGAAGACCAACCTGTATCATAATAACAAGGCTCAAGCAATCTGT
The DNA here is from genome assembly GCA_024760905.1 of Plotosus lineatus. Lineage (NCBI taxonomy): Eukaryota > Metazoa > Chordata > Actinopteri > Siluriformes > Plotosidae > Plotosus > Plotosus lineatus. Next base: position 47,752,003 of record CM045739.1, read on the forward strand.
AGCCTGGTACAGGACAACAAGCTGGATGCTCTTGCAATCACAGAGACATGGCTGAGACAAGGTGAGACTGATTCTCTTACTGTGGATAGACTTTTACCTCCAGGTTACAAATTCAAACAGATCACCCGACATCATAAACGTGGAGGAGGTATCAGCTTAATGTACAATGAAATCCTCTCTTGTCGACTGCTGGACATTGAGACTGACCAAACAACTTTTGAACTTTTACCACTTCAGCTCACCACTGACAATCAATGCCTGAACCTACGGATACTCTACAGACCTCCCAGAAATACACCAGTTTTCTTTGAAAGAGTTTGGTGAATTACTGAACAAATTGGAAATGGAAACTGGCAGGTTTTTGATGTGTGGAGATTTAAATTTCCACATTGATAACAACACAGATTCATATGCCAAAAAGATTCTCGCTATTTTGGACTTGCACAACTTGGTACAGAAAAAGTATGTTAGAGTGGTGCAGGACATGTATGAGAGATGTAAGACAGTGGTGAGGTGTGCTGTCGGTGTGACAGAAGAGTTCAAGGTGGAGGTGGGACTGCATCAAGGGTAAGCTCTCATTCGAAATTCTCTCACCATTACAGAATTCCATATTGGTGACCGTGTGATTTCTGTGAGCAAAGAAGCCCGGAATCTTGGTGTAATATTCGACTCCCACCTCAGTATGGAACACATCAACAGCGTCTGCAAGAGTACATATTATCATATTCACAACATCAGCAATATCAGGCGATATCTTGATGTGAAGTCCACTTCAGCTCTCGTCCAAGCGTTCATCACGTCGAGACTCGACTATTGCAATGCTCTGCTATTTGGAACATCCGAGTACTTACTTGACAAGCTTCATGTGCAGAACACTGCAGCGAGGGTCATCACACGTCACCAGAAGTACTACACAGCTTACACTGGCTGCCAGTCAGATACAGGATTCAGTATAAGATAATGCTTCTTGTGTTCAAGTGCATGAAAGGCCTTGCTCCCAAATACCTCGCCAATCTTCTTCGAGAGTACCAGCCACTCAGATCTCTCCAATCAAACTCAAAGAATCTCCTGGAGATACCAGCCACCCGAATGCACACATTTGGTGACGGTTCATTTGAGAAAGCGGGTCCTATACTGTGGAACAATCTACCGATCCAAGTCAGATCCCAAGTGAACATAAACACGTTCAAGTCACAACTTAAAACACATCTGTTCACACTTGCCTACCATGCCTATCAATAAGTTCTCAGACTCACCCCCAGCGCTTTTGAGTGGCATGTGCCAGAATTAGCACCATATAAATATTTGTATGTATGTATGTATGTACAATATGTGAAGCGCTCAATACCGAAAGTAGTGTACTTGCTGTGGGTTATACAGACTTCTGTTCTTTCAAGTGCACAAGGGTGCCGTTGAACTCGTTTAGAACACAGCCTGCACTGATGCAGTCTCCCAGCAAAGCGGAGAGTTCTTTCTTTTGTGCAAGTAAGTAAGTAAACTTTATTCAAGAGATGCATACAAAGAACAAGTACAAATCCTAATGAATATTAATATAAAAATAAGTATACACTCTTAGGATTCTGCTAAAAGATAATAAATATCTGTAATTGTTCTGTAATTTGTGCATTCGGCTTTTCATTCATATTACAACTCTTTGCTTAACTGAGTATGCATGAGATTGTGCCAATCCGAGCTGATAGTTAATTCTTCTGTGTATGAGACTTGCAACCATGCTAGTAGGCTTACACTTCTGACCAGCCATATTTGCTTAGGGTTACAAAAGTCCGCAAAACAGTGTAAACACAAAGATCACAGAGACTACAACTTAACACGCTATATGACTGATATATATATATATATATATATATATATGTGTATATATATATATATATATATATATATATATATATATATATATATATATATATATATATGTGTATATATATATATGTATATATATATATATATATATATATATATATGTGTGTGTATATATATATATATATATATATATATATATACACACATATACACACGTACTCTCAGTCTGTAGTTTGTAAACAATGAATTCAGCGTCATTACGTCAGCGTACTACGTAGGTACGTCTAAACTCAAAATTTGACTTTTTTTCATTAAAAAAATGTTGTGTTTTTTTGGAAAATAAAACGTAAAACAGATGAACTTAAGTCGGGGAGCGTCTGTGTGTGTGTATATATGTGTGTGTATGTATATATATATATATATATGTGTGTGTATATGTGTGTGTGTGTGTATATGTGTGTGTGTATGTATATATATATATATATATATATATATATATATATATATATATATATAAATAAAAAAAATATCATCTGTAGTATGGAGCCAAATAATATTTCTGAGTTTAGACTACGGACACTGCTTCATTATCTCTAGTATTAAGTGGTATGAAATGTAGTAGTGATGTAATAAAGACCTGGGTTTGGTTCTCGGGCATTTCTCTGTGGAGTTTGTGTTCTCCCATACTTATGTGGCACACTAACGCCAGTTTCATTCCATCTTTTAAAGACACGTTCAATAGGCTATTTACCTGTTCCAAATTGCCTGTGAATGCTAGTATGAGTGTGAATTGTTGTCCGTGTTGACCCTGTAATGGCTTGGTGCATTGTTCAGGGTGTACTCCGCCTTCGTCCGGAGTTTTCTAAGGTAGTCTCCAGCCTCCCAGAACCCTAGTAATAGGATTGAGCGGTTTGGCAAATGTGTGCGTGAGTGAGGAAAGACGGTAGCAAGCGAGGTTCAGACCGGTAAGAAAAGTTGAAATGCTTGTTATAGTGAATAATGGAGTCATCTATTGGTGTTAAAGAGATGTGAGGGGAAGTGGTGTTTGAGAGGTAAAGGTGCTGAATCACTGATCCTAAGGTTGGAGGTTCAAGTCCCGCTCTCACCGGGTTGTCACTGTCCCCACTGTGCAGCTAACTGGGTTATCAAAGGCAGGCCATGTCTCTCACTGTCTATGGTGTGAGGTTCATGTAAAACAACCATTGCTGACTTCTGACAAGATTTGCTTCATATCTGTCAGCCTGTTTCCGCCCTGTGATGGCCTGGTAAGTCATCCAGGGTGTACTCTGCCTTCGCCCAGAGTCGGCTGAGATGGGCGCCAGCATCCCTGCGACCCTAATTAGCATTAAACGGTTCGTAAAATGAATGAATGAAAGCGATGGATTTTTTTTCCAAATGCCCTGAATGATAGAGAATTTCTCCTTTTGTACCTTTAGGATGCAGTGGATGAGCTACGATCTCTCCTGTCTCAGTCAGTGTTTTGTCCAGACAGCAGAGGTCGCTGGTGGGACAGACTGGCACTTAATCTCCAGCAGCACCTAAAACGCTATGAGCAGGTAACAACATCATTGTTTTGTGAGATGGACATGTTTTAAGACTTGTAAGGAACCCAGTCAGTATACTCGGATAGAATTTTTAAAATTGATGTTTTTTGGCAAGCATATCGATATGGGGTCAGCACACCCATCACATCAGTCTGTTTTAAATTCCTTGTGCATCTTAAAATCATTTAAAAATTAATAATGATGATGATTAGTTTGTGTAAAGTGTAATGGGAATCAGTAATAATTCACGAATTTGATTCCCTGATTATGAACCCCTGAATAATTGCTCACACGACACTTTGTACATTAAAGGCTGTCTACGCCATCAGGGACGGACTGAATGATCCACTCGTCCGGACGGGTCACCAGTTGTCACTGCACCAGAGAGCCTCCAGAATGATGGCGTCAGCAAGTTTTAAGAAGTACCACCTACTGCTGCGAGACCTCCCTTCACTCCATGTGGATGATGTTACTCATGTAAACATACACTTTATTATAGAACGAAGTTTTATGGACAGAAACCAATCTATTAAGAGATAACTGATAACTCGATCGTATGCTTCATAAACCTGGTTTTAAACCATTTTGCCGATCTCCTGATAGCTTCACTGGATCCTTTTATTGTGTACGTTATAAATCTGGGTAGAAATTTAAAACGATTCCATTCATCTTCATTTTTTAGAATGAGCTGGGTGAGAGGAACTCATCATAGAGCTCATAAATCCTGTTTTTATGTCTCTTAATAGGTTACAATCCGAGGCCAGCTTTTCCCACATGAGGGCGGTATGGGCAAATCAGTGTTCCTCAGGCCTACTTCTGGGAATGAAGGCTCTGGAGACAGATGTGATGCCATGATCATATGCTCTGTAGAAGAACTGGCTTTGGCACACTACAGAGAGCTTGGCTTTGATCAAGGTTTTTGAACAGACCTTGTCCTGCTAAGTCGATAAATCCTGTATTTAACATCAGGGTCCTCTCTGTTGGGGATCAAAGCTGAATATGTTGAAAAGTGTTGCTGATAGATTTATTTGTTGCAGGTATTCATGGTGAAGGCTCTACGTTCTCCACTTTGTTTGGCCTTCTGATGTGGGACATTGTCTTCATGAACGTCACAGATGTCTTCCGAGCACCCTATCAGGTATAAAATTAAAAATGTTTTACGCATAGCCTGCCACACTTTAACCGAGTAGGCTGTTAGTCATACTTGATAAGAGGGCTGGAATAACCAAGACCCCCTGCCACTGGGGAATGTCTATAATGTTCATCAGTAACAACACATTTGATTGTTCTGCCGTGCTTTAAAAAACAGGAAAATATTTTGCTGTGTTCTCTTGGCAAATGTTCAACAACCGATGAACCATTAGAAACTGCTACAGCAAAACTATGGGATGCGCTGAATGAATGGAGCGATGAGCCAGATATGGACCGATCAGAAAGTGATGACGAGGATTTTTTACCTGATTCTCCTGCTCACTAACTTCATAAATTTAAGCATGTTCCTTGCTATGATCAATGTTGATATTGGTTCAATGTGCCATGTGCTAAAGAAGACATTCGTGTTGATTGGCTCGATTTTACTTTTGGGAAAATGTTTAAAGGAGCAGCACTGGGAGCGAAAAGTAAGGGAAGGAAAAATCTTTTTTTTTTTTTTTTTTTTAATTTATGCTGTGTTCTGTTTATTTTTAGCTTTCATGGAAGAAGTTTGGTTGACACCACAAAATGAATAACCCAAATACCAGTTAGACTCTTTTATTATTCTGTTATTATTCATGTTTTCCGCCTCAATGGTATTAAGCACTTCCCGTTCCACTCTGCTAGTAACATTTTAATAAGCGCCCACCCACCCCAATTTTTAAAGTGCTCTGGGCACTTATGTCGAATTTGGTATTTTTTCCCTTAAAATTATACATTTTCTCAGTTTAAACTTTTGATCCTGTCATATATGTTCTATTCAGAATAAAATATTTCCACTTCCACATCATTGCATTCAGATTTTACTCACAATTTGTATAGTGTGCCAACTTTTTTGGAATCCGTTTTCATGAAAGTGAAACATCCTAATTTAACCTCCAGTCCACAGGTATCCCAAAACTAATGTAACATGAGTGGAGCTTTACCAGATGCAGATTTCAACAGACTATTGCTTCCATGTTATAACCCTACAGGAGGCTCAGATTTCTCACCGTAGGGTTGATAACAGACTTATCACTATGCACATATAATATAAAGGTTAGAAAATAAGCATTTTTTTTTTTTTTTTTTTACAGTTTCTCATAACTTTATGTATGATGCTGGGGCTGGAATTTAACTTCTAATTTATTACTAAAGTGTAATGGATTCGTTCCCTGGATATATTTGTAGACGTGTCCTCTGGACTTGCACACTGACTGTTTCTATGAGAATCGGAAGGAGGCTATCGAGGCCCGGGCGGAGCTGTTGTCCAGGGCATCCACAGAAACCCTGCAGGAGCTGCTAGCTGAAGTGTGGAATTCACAGGAGGGAAGAGTTTGTGCACTTGTGAACTGGGAGAGATTCTCATGTCTGCAGCAAGTCCAGGTTATTTTAGTTTCGATTTTCATTTTGTTCATAGATAAAGATATGTTTCGTTTATTGGCTTTGTAATTTTATATAGACTACATTTTGACACCTTCTGAAATGATTAGATAAAATACCAAAGCATGGACGCTCTCTTCCACACATACATGCTCTTATTAAGAACTGAATATAAAGGTGTATGTATATTGATGTTTAAACATATTTTATGTGCTGTTGTAGAGTTTAGTAGCATGTCTTGGAGGACAATTTTTAAGCAGCGTGGTCCTTAGAATGGCAAACGACTACAGACACAGCAGAGGAGGACTTCCTGACCTGGTTGTGTGGAACACTGCCAATCATAGCTATAAGGTGCATTTAGAAAAAATAAATGTCATGAATTTTAACTATGATCTAAGTGATGAGTATTTTTCACCTAATTCCCCGGCTCACTAACTTCATAAATTTAAAGACGTTCCTGGACGTGTGCTTTTGTTTTATGTTCGTGTTGATTGGTTGAACGTGCCATGTGCTAAAGTTGATATTCGTGTTGATTGGCTCAATTTTACTTCCTGAAAAATGTTTAAAGAAAGAGCACCGGGAGGGAAAAGTAAGGGGTCTTTTATTAAAAATTTATGCTGTTTTCTGTTTATTTTCAGCTTTCAACAAACAATTGTAAGTACTTTGGTTGATACCACAAAATGGGGGGGGGGTATATACAGGATTACGTATATACAGGATTATACAGGAGGGATGGATATATATATATATATATTCCTCGCTACTTCGTGCTTCAATTCATGTGGCTTCAGTGCATCGTGGGTTTTTTTGTTTGTTTTTTTTTAAATATTAATCGAATTAAAAAGTAAGGAAGAATAGGGGGAAAAGTTAAGGAAAATGCCACAAAACAAAACCAATTATGCAAAAAAAAAAACCCCTAAACAAAGAATAACAAAAAAAAACCCCAACCCAAAACCGCCCATCAAAAGTACTTACATTTTTATGTGAGGTGCACATCTGAGTGCTATATACACGCCATATAACTGATACAGTCGGCCCCCTACTTACGAAACCCACTTGGGTACGAAAATTCTGGGTTTTAGTAAATTTCCTGTTTGTCACACGCATGAATCAGAGTTGACTGTTGGCTTGTTTTGAGATTGATCATGCAGCGTTATATTTCGTCATTGCCGAAACCCCTCTACAATCGGGACGATATTGAACCAGAAGGAGACGTTAAAGCAGAAATACAGTGACGGAGGCAATTATTTCGGCACGATATTAAAACAGAGTGCGTCGTGGGAGAAGACCTCCGATCTCGCAAGGAAGCAAGTTATTATTGAATGAGGACCTCTGATCTTTCAAACGGGCACTGTAATTCTGCTTTAAATAAAACATCCCGTCCATTTAAACATTTAAATAGAATTGTTCCGTCAACTGCACGTGCGTGTGGGCGTGGCCTGAGTTTTGTGCGTGTGTTTGTGTGTGTGTGTGTGTGTGTGTGTGTGTGAGAGATAGTGTGTGTATGTGTGTGAGAGGGACAGAAGGAGGCTTAACTCTTTAGTTTTTAGTTTAGTTTTTGAAGTTGTTTAATTCAATAAATGTTTAATAAATGTGGCGCATGTGAGCAAAACGCGGCTCATCTGGACCTCCGATCCCTCAAGGAATCAAGATAAAGTTGAGTTTGGACCTCCGATCTGTCAAGCAGGGAATGCGCTTTGAATTCCACGTCTTAAAATGCTCCAGCATTTGCTTGTGGGTGTGGCCCGCAGCGCCACAGTAAACATTTAATGTGTATACAATGCACATTTAATGCGTACTGTACTGTGTGTGTGTGTGTGTGTGTGTGTGTGTGTGTGTGTGTGTGTGTGAGAGAGAGAGGTGAGTGTGTGTCAATAAAAAATGTTTAATAATGGTTTAATTAATAAATGTTAATAAATTGGTTTAATGTGTTAATAAAATGTTTAAATGGTTTAATAAAATTTCTTTTACTTTTAACACGTATTTCATACAAAATTGGTGTACGTTTATATTTTTTAAAGGGTTTAGGGGGTGGTCTTTGGAGCCTTGGAACGAATCATGCGTTTTACATGTAAAATGCGCCCCTACTTACGAAACTCCCACATTACGAAAAAGGCACTGGAACGGATTAATTTCGTAAGTAGGGGGCCAACTGTGTACATATATATATATATATATATATATATATATATATATATATATATATATAAAACTGGGAAGGAGAGGCACGTTCAGTCTGTCGGTTGTAAACGATGGACGCAACGTCATTACGTCAGCATTCTACGTAGGTACGTCTAAACGCAAAATTTGACTTTTTTTTTTTTTTTTTTTAAACCTGTAAAATCGAAAAAACGTAAAACGAATGAACGTAAGTCGGGGAGCGTCTGTACATACATGTGCGTATACATCAGGGGGGATCGATCCCACTTCGCATAATTCAACGGTCGCAGGGGGATCTCGGTCCCAATGAACCGCGGAAAGTGAAGGGTGGGGGTGTGTGTTTGTGTTTGTGTTTATACAGTGGGGTTAATAAGTATTGGGCAACGAAAAAATGTGCAAGTTCACCCATTTAAAAAGATAGAGAGGTTTGTAATTTTCATCATAGGTACACATCAAGCTTGTGAGACAGAATGTAAAAAACAAAATCCAGGAAATCACATTGTATGATTTTTAAACAATTTATTTGTGAAAATGGGAGGCCAATAAGTATTGGGCAGCCAGCAAAAGTTACTTTTAATACTTTGTAATGTAGCCTTGGTTGGCAATGACAGAGGTCAAACGGTTCATGTAGTTCTTGTCCAGGTCTACACACACTTTAGTTGGTATTTTGTTCCACTCCTCTGCACAGATCTTCTCTAGAGCTGTGATGTTTGAGGGCTGTCGCTTGGCAACTCGAAATTTTAACTCCACAGGTTTTCGATTGGGTTGAGGTCTGGAGACTGGCTAGGCCACTCCAGAACCTTGATATGCTTTTTACTGAGCCACTCCTTGGCTGTGTGCGTTGGATCGCTATCATGCTGGAAGACCCAGCCATGTTTCATTTTTAATGCTCTGACCGAGGGAAGGAGGTTTTTACCCAAAATGTCATAATACATGGCCCCATTCATGTTGCCATTGATACGGTGCAGTATTCCGGTCCCTTTTGCAGAAAAGCATAACCAAAGCATGATGTGTCCACCCCCAGGCTTCCCAGTAGGTGTGGTGTTCTTGGGATGCAACTCAGCATTCTTCTTCCTCCAAACACGGCGAGTGCTGTTTAAACCAAAAAATTCAATTTTGGTCTCATCTGATCACATCACATTCTCCCAATCCTCCTCTGGATCGTCCAGATGGTCTTTAGCATATTTCAGACGGGCCTTTACATGTTTTTTGTTTAGTAGGGGAACCTTTCGGGCAATGCAGGATTTCATCTCATGACGACGTAGTGTGTTAGTTATTGTCATCTTTGTGACGGTGGTTCCTGCCGTCTTCAAATCATTGACCAGTTCCTGCCATGTAGTTCTGGGCTGATTACTCACTGTTCTCTGGATCCTTTGAACCCCACGAGGTGAGATCTTGCATGGAGTGCCACGCCTAGGGAGGTTGTCAGTGATGTTATACTTCTTCCATTTTCTAATAATGTTTCCAACTGTTGATCTTTTCTCACAAAGTTGTTTACTAATTGCAGTTTGACTCATCCGAGCTTTGTGCAGTTGTACAATTTTATCTCTGGTGTCTTTGGGAAGCTCTCTGGTCTTGGTCATGGTGAAGACTGCAGTCTGACAGTTTGAAGGTGTGTGCAGGGGTCTCTTATGCATCTAATCAGTTCAAACAGGTGTCATTCATACTGTTAACGAGTGGGGGCCGAAATAATGTTTGTTTTCTAGCTGCCCAATACTTCTTGGCCTCCCATTTTTCACAAATAAATTGTTTAAAAATCAGACAATGTGATTTCCTGGATTTTTTTTTACATTTTGTCTCTCAAGCTTAATGTGTACCTATGATGAAATTACAAATCGCTCTTATCTTTTTAAATGGGTGAACTTGCACATTTTTACATTGCCCAATACTTATTGGCCCCACTGTGTGTGTGTATGTATGTGTGTGTGTGTATATATATATATATATATATATATATATATATATATATATATATATATATATATATAGAGTCGGCCCCCAACTTACGAAGACCCCTGTGTACGAAATCCCCGAGTTACGAAAAACATTTTCCCGAGTTTCCGTCCTCGAGATACGAAACAACCCCCTCTTACGAAAATAAATTCAAATGTGCCAATCAAAATTTCACACGACGTGCGAGTTGCTCTCTCATTGGCTGTCTCTCAACATCCCGCCCCACTGGCCTCCAAGATAGAGACAGAAGGAAGCTTCACTCTTTAGTTTTTAGTTTAGTTTTTTAAGTTGTTTTAATTCAATGAACGTTTAATAAATGTGGGCGCATTTGAGCTCATCTGGAATTCTGATCCCTCAAGGAATCAAATTAAAGTTGAGTTTGTCAAGCAGGGAATGCGCTTTGAATTCACGTTTTGTGGACGTGGCCAGCAGCACGCGAGAGACAGACAAACACACAGAGAGAGAGAGAGAGAGAAGAAATAATGCTTTAGTTTTTTTAAGTTGTTTTAATTCAGTAAATGGTCAAGCAGGGAATGAGCTTTGAATTCACGTCTTGTGGGCGTGGCCTGCAGCGCGCGAGAGAGAGATAGAGGGAGAGAGCGAAAAAGAGAGAGCTGTGTGTGTGTGTGTTAATAAAAATGTTTAATAATGGTTTAATTAATAAATATGTTAATAAAATGGTTTAATAAAGGATTTTCTTTTACTTTTAATACATATTTCATACAAAATTAGTGTACTTTTATAATTTTTAAAGGGTTTATGGGGTTTATCCAGTCCAAAGACTGGAGCCTTGGAACGAATTAGGCGTTTAACATGTAAGATGCGACCCCTACTTACGAAATCCCCGCTATACGAAAATGGCGCTGGAACAGATTAATTTCATAAATTGGGGGCCGACTGTGTGTATCTATATATGTATGTGTGTTTGTGTGTATGTATATATATATATATATATAATGTGTGTGTGTGTGTGTGTGTGTGTGTGTGTGTGTGTGTGTGTAAGTAGTCATATCTGGGATTTCTTAACAAATAAGATAAATCTGGAAGAATGTCCTGGACATTTGCTGATCACATGATCTTTTTCAGAGGTTGTAAACTTCAGGGTTAAGTTTAGATCCAGAAAATAAAGGAGATGCGAACTTTGATGGTAAAATCCACTGTCTCACTTTATTCATATGAAGTCTCTTTTCATAGCTGGTGGAGGTGAAGGGACCCAATGATCGTCTGTCCCAGAAACAACAGATCTGGCTGGATGAACTCCGGAAGCTGGGTGCTGATGTGGAAGTGTGTCATGTCACTGCTATTGGAGCTCGTGCAGCACGACTAGAGTAGAGACTGAAATTGCCTTTGCGTGCGCGTGCACACACACACATAATGCTAAAGTAATGGACAAAACATTTCACGTATGTGTGTGTGTGTGTGTATATATATATAATATATATATAAGGTATGTATGTGTAATATACGTACACCGTATATAAAAAATATACTCTGGCAGGATTGTTTGTGGTCCTTGTAGGGGTATGTGCCCAGTCAGTGCAGTACTTGTGACACTTGTTGTGTGCTGAAAATATGACACTATCACATGTAATAAACATAGTAGACAGTATGAAAAGATGAATGTATGACTCCCTGAGGCTGCTGATTTATTTGTAATTATAACAGGACTTCTAATTGTATTTAAAATCTAAACTAGGTAGAATAGACTGTGGTAAATATTTAATAACACTGCATTTGGAAGACCTATCCTTTCTATTATTATGAATATTTTTTTTTCATAATTCAGAATTCACCGATTCATGTGCTCAGATGTTCAAATTTTTTGTTTTCAGTGTTGTTTAGAATCCTACGATCCAGACCCCGATTCACATCTGGTTCAGCCTTCTCAAAAACTAACAACACTGAACCAATGTTGCATCTTGATCATAGTGAAAGCGAGTTTTACCTTTTCAAAGAAAATATTAGCAGAAAAACTCACTGACGCTAATGCCAAGGAAATTAAGTTTATATAAAAACAACAACAAAACACAAAATAGAATAATTAATTATAATGTCTGGGAGGTTTTATGAAAATATCATTGAAGAAATGAAGCTGAAGGACATTCCTGAAGAACTGGGCTCATTACACTACAACTTTTTCTTGAGCGTGACGAAGAAAAATGGTGACGTGTGTGATACAGTAGACCCATGACTATTCACGGTTTTGCACTCGTGCTTGTGCATATTTGCGGATTACTGAGCAACTGTCACGTGATTCAAATTCAGACAATGGCCAAAAAAAGATATGAACAACAATGCATACTAATAACTAGATTTACCCCTTTTGGCTGAAATAACTTCAGTGAGACACTGATAAACCATCTGCCCGTCTCTGCCATCAATCTGAGGAAAGGTTGTTCCAGTCCTCAGTGCAAAATTCTTACAACTGTGAGATGCTTGAGGAGTTTCCTGCATGCACAGCCTGTTTCAAGTCATCCTACAGCATCTCAGTGGGATTAAGATCCGGGCTTAGAGTAGGCCATTCCTGGATTCTCCACTTCTCAGTTTTCAGCCAGTCCTTGGTGGACTTACTGGTCTGTTTTGGGTCATTGTCATGTTGCAGTGTCCATTTCCTCTTCAGCTATAATTTTATAGATTTGGTTTCACATGTTCAGTCTGATCCACGGTAGTATTCATGGTGGATTGTATGATGGCCATGAGCTGGCCAGGTCTTGCTGCAGTAAAGTTTCCCCAAACCATGACACTTTCACCTTCATGCGTCACAGCTTGTATGAGGTTGTTTCACTGGAATGCTGTACAGTGGAGCCTCGGAATCCAAACACTCTAGAGTTCGAACAAATCGGAATCTGAACAAAAAATCTGATTTTTTTTTTTTTTTTTTCGTCCAGGAAACCAAACAAAACCGGAAGTTGAATTCGAGAAACGTGCGAGAGAAAAAACGAGACCAAGAAGGAGGGAAAGTGCGCGACCGACCTCCGTAAGTTATTGATGCTATGTATCTTCCGGGGGAGTCCGGAAGTTGATGAAGTACTATGTATGCTATGTACATACGATGATAAAATACTATGTATGCTAGCAGCGCTGTGAACACCTTTAACAATGAGGTCATGAGCCACTTCTGTAAGGTTTTGAAAAGAAGGCAGAAACAAGCCACGTGAGAAATGATCAAGAAAAGAAAGGAGCATCCTGAAAGAGTGATCCATGCAAAGTGGTAGCAAGAGAAAAAAAACACCTTTGGCTGATTTACCTGAAGCTGTTATGGAAGGGAATCCGCTTTCCTCTCTCTGTTATGGAAGGGAATCCTCCTCTTCTCTCCCTCTCTAACATTTACGTATGACAACTGCTCACCACCACAAAGGTTAACTTTCTTATCTGTATTGTTCTGATGCTTTAACTGCACTTTGGTTTTTATTTTAGTGTGTTATTGTCGCTCACAAAAGAGTTGCACGTTGAAATGCGCATTGGAGAGGGGCGTGGCTGTCGAACGTAGGGTGGAGTGCTAAACAAACACACCTGATTCCATTTAATCAGGAGCTATAAAGACTAGCAGCGCTCTTCCCGGTGCGAGAAGATTGTTCCTCTTCCCCATGATCTCTTTGGCTCTCAGTTCCATGCTCCACCAGTTCCCGCTTTCGTTTGATTTCCGTGTTTCTAGTGCCTGTGCTCTAGTGCCTTCGCTGTGAACAATAAAGCGCATAGATGAAACTGTAATCGAGATGTAGTCACCCCACGTGTGACAGCCACGCCCTCTCCAATGCGCAACTCTTTTGTGAGAGACCATAACACTAAAATAAAAACCAAACTGCAGTTAAAGCGCCTCTCACAACACAGACTATAACATAGTGCACTGTGTTCAATATTTTTTTTTCATTTAAATTGCAGACCTATGGTATGAGTTAGGGTATCGTTAACCTCTGTTCAAAAGACGGAACAGATTAAGACCATTTACATTATTTGTTATATACATATTTGTGAACAAATTGGAATCCGAACAGCCGTCAGTAACGAATTAAGTTAGAGTACCCAGGCTCCACTGTATTTGGTTTCCACCAAACATGGGTTCTGTTGTGGTGTCCAAATAATTAAACTATACACTCATCTGTCCAAAGAACATTAATCCTGAAGACCTGGTCTTTGTCTTAGAATGAGATGACCTTTAAAATAGCTTACCTGTGTATAAAAAATGGATTAGGAGTGCGTTGGGCCAAAATAATTTTTAGTAGCACTTACACATTTTTATTATTTGTAATTTAAACGTCTTGAAGGTGTCTGGTTCTTTTAATATGATAATTATTCATCATGACGAGCACCTCGGAGTCTGGTACCATAATAGGCATGTTTGCAGAGACACTACTGACCTTGAGAGGGTGCATGAAGTTTTCTGTATATTAATTATGTTTGCCCATACAGTATGTATTTATAGATTGCTTTATGGCACTATTTATCTTCAGATCAATCAAGTGGTGTTAATATTATGGCTGATAAAGTCATTTAAACTGCATGCACTGTGCACTGTAGCAGTTGCTGTTAAAATCTTTTAACCTCTTTGAGCATTTCACTTTAATTCATTGATCTCCCAGGCTGTAGTTGCTGTAGAATTTGTTCTCTCTCTCTCTCTCTCTCTCTCTCTCTGTTCTGTTCTCACTTTGGTACTGAGAGGCTGCGGATGCTAATTACTTGAGCATGTTAACAGACCTGTGGTTTGAAATCAGTCCTTTCCTTTTATTCTTTTCTGCATCTCATGGAAATCATTTAGTTTTTTTAATATTTACACTTGTCCACTCACAGAAAGAGCCTCTTTACCTTCTGTCAAGGGCTCTGACTGCCCTGAATTTTAAATGCTGGGACAGAATATAAAGATTCATAACCCTTTTATTAACCTTCCTCTGTGTCTGAGGTTGATGGGGCTGTGTTAGATCAGCACATGAAGACGTATTTCAATGTGTTCAGTGTAGGAGCCATCATTTTTCGAATCGTGATGTTTAATAAAAGTTCTCTCCAGCCAAGCAGAAATCCAGTTAAAGGAAATTCTATCTATCATGGGACCCCGCTTCAACCTTATTATCTTTGCTAAATGGACCCTCTGTGGCAATGCTATGATGTCTGTGTAACTGAATGGACAATAAAATGATTATATCTGTGTTACTTCTTTTGGCAGTGCCGTCAGGCAACCTGGTTATACAGTAAAACACTAAATATAATCTCCCCTGTGATGTTTGTGTAGGTCCATCACAATGTACATTTAAATGAGGTCTTTAGTGGGTCTAGCTTTGTTCTAGCAAAAGCAAAACAAACAAAAAATACACGCTGCCCAGCTAAAAAGTGGCCATATTTGATTGGAACACCTTGAGCCTTGATCACAGCGTGTAATCATCATGACATTGTTTTAAAAACTTGAGCAGCATCATAACATTTATTCCCAATCAGAGTTGTTTGTTTTTCATGAAATTTCACTGGAATCTGGAAATGAAAATTGAATCCCTCCATGAAGTCTCTACCGGTCACTGTGTGTAATATATATCATCATCATCATCATTTTCTGTAACCGCTTAATCCTAATTTGGGTCGCGGGGAGGCTGGCGCCCATCCCAGCCAACTTCGGGCGAGGGCAGATTACACCCTGGACAGCTCGCCAGGCCATCGCAGGGTGGAAACACACCGACGGCTTTGCAGCCTACTCTACGAAAGTCAGCAATGGTTCTTTTACATGCCTCACACCATAGACAGTGAGAGACATGGCCGGCCTTTGATAACCCAGTTAGCTGCACTGGGGGGCACTCGAACCCCCAACCTTTGGATCAGCGATCCAGCGCCCTGTACCCCTAGAGCACCACTGCCCCAATATATATGTGTCCTCAAAAAATTAGCATATTGTAATAAAGTTCATTATTTTCTGTAATATACTGATAAACAACTGAAGTAGTTCAAGCTTTTATTGTTTTAATATTGATAATTAAAAAAAGTGAAGAAAAACCAAAAATTCCTATCTCAAAAAATTACCATATTTCATCCAACCAAGAAAAAAAGTGTTTATACAAGAAAGTCAACCTTCAAATAATTATGTTGAGTTCTGCACTCAATACTTGGTCGGGAATCCTTTTGCAGAAATGACTGCTTCAATGCGGGCGTGGCATGGAGGCAATCAGCCTGTGGCACTGCTGAGGTGTTACGGAGGCCCAGGATGCTTCGATAGCGGCCTTAAGCTCATCCACAGTGTTGGGTCTGGTGTCTCTCAACTGTCTCTTCACAATATCCCACAGATTCTCTATGGGCTTCAGGTCAGGAGAGTTGGCAGGCCAATTGAGCCCAGTAATACCATGGTCAGTAAACCATTTAGCAGTGGTTTTGGCACTGTGAGCAGGTGCCAGGTCGTGCTGAAAAATGAAATCTTCATCTCCATAAAGCTTTTCAGCAGATGGAAGCATGAAGTGCTCCAAAATCTCCTGATAGCTATCTGCATTGACCCTGCCCTTGATAAAACACAGTGGACCAACACCAGCAGCTGACATGCCACCCCAGACCATCACTGACTGTGGGGACTTGACACTGGACTTCAGGCATTTTGGCATTTCCTTATCCCCAGTCTTCCTCCAGACTCTGGCACCGCGATTTCTGAATGACATGCAAAATTTGCTTTCATCCAAAAAAAATACTTTCTTCTGCCGCTGTTTTTGGTTCAAAAGTGGCTTGACCTGGGGAATGCGGCACCTGTAGCCCATTTCCTGCACACACACACACACACACACACACACACCTGTGCAAGGTGGCTCTGGATGTTTCTACTCCAAACTCAGTCCACTGCTTCCACAGGTCCCCCGAGGTCTGGAATCGGCCCTTCTCCACAATCTTCCTCAGGGTCCGGTCACCTCTTCTGGTTGTGCAGCGTTTTCTGCCACACTTTTTCCTTCCCACAGACGTCCCACTGAGGTGGCTTGATCGAGCACTCTGGGAACAGCCTATTCGCTCAGAGATTTCTTTCTGTGTCTTACCCTCTTGCTTGAGGGTGTCAATGATGTCCTTCTGGACAGCAGTCAGGTCGGCAGTCTTACCCATGATTGCGGTTTTGAGTAATGAACCAGGCTGGGAGTTTTTAAAAGCCTCAGGAATCTTTTGCAGGTGTTTAGAGTTAATTGGTTGATTCAGATGATTAGGTTAATAGCTCGTTTACACTACCTGAACATGATATGCTAATTTTTTGAGATAGGAATTTTGGGTTTTCATGAGCTGTATGCCAAAATCATCAGTATTAAAACAATAAAATACCGAAATATTTCAGTTGGTGTGCGATGAATCTAAAATATATGAAAGTTTAATTTTTATCAGTACATTACAGAAAATAATGAACTTTATTACAATTTGCTAATTTTTTGAGAAGGACCAGTATATATATATATATATATATATATATATATATATATATATATATATATATATATATATATATATATACACACACACACACACACACACACACACACACATATATATATATAATTCTAGTAAATTCCTCAATTTCAGCTCCAGTAACTGCTGAAGTACTGTTCTTCTTCTTCTTCTTCTTTTCCTTTCGGCTTTTCCCTTCAGGGGTCGCCACAGCAAACCATCCGCCTCCATCTCACCCTATCCTCTGCATCTTCTCATCTTACTCCAACTACCTTCATGTCTTCCTTCACCACATCCATAAACATACATACACATATACATACACAGTCGGCCCTCTACTTACGAAAACCTATAAATACGGAAAATCCAGGTTACAAAACACATTTTCCTAAATTTTTGTCCTCTGTAAACGAAACAAGTTCTTACAAAAAGCGCCAAATGCGTCATTCAAAAATTCAACCGCACCATTCAAACAATGCGCGAGTTGTTCTCTCATTGGCTGTCGCCCAACATCCCGCCCCACTGGCCTCCCAGTGGCCAGGAGGGAGCGGAACTGTACCCATTCCTGTACCCATACTTCCTGTTTGTGAAGGAGAGTTGAATAGGACTGTTGGCTCGTGAGTTTTTTGAGAGTGATCATTGCAGCGTTATATTTTGTTATCCATCATGGGCTTTTTACACCCGAGCCTAGTGGCTCATCAGGCCGGTCCTTACTCCCAGTTTCCATAGTGTGAAGAGACTAGGAATACAACTCCTGGATGGGACGCTAGTCCATCGCAGGTTACCTTCCCAGTATATTTTACTGGTGCCCATTTATACTGCTTGGTGAACAGAGGCACACTTGTGGTTGAGACCTTGCCCGGGGGTCTTAGCACAGTGGGGATCTTAGTGGGATTTGAACACAAAACCTTCTGATCATGAGCTCAGCACCCTAACCACTGCACCACTGGACCCACACCCGTGCTCTCCAGTATTACTGAATAAACTTTCCCAGGTAGGTCAAAGTGTGTGATTCCGTGATAATTGGAACACAGTCTCTGGTCCCCTTTTTAAAAACGGAGGCTACCACCCAAGTTTCTCAACCCAGAGGTACAGCCTCTGGTGACCACGCAATGTTGCCAAGACATGCCAACCAAGACAGTCATACAGTGGAGCCAATAAGTATTGGGCAATGTAAAAATATGCAAGTTCACCCATTTAAAAAGATAGAGCGATGCTACATTACAAAGTATTAAAAGTAACTTTTGCTGGCTGCCCAATACTTATTGGCCTCCCATTTTTCACAAATAAATTGTTTAAAAATCATACAATGTGATTTCCTGGATTTTTTTTTTTTACATTCTGTCTCTCAAGCTTGATGTGTACCTATGATGAAATTACAAACCTCTCTTATCTTTTTAAATGGGTGAACTTGCACATATTTACATTGCCCAATACTTATTGGCCCCACTATACAACATCCAGAGCATCGAGATATTCAGGGGAATCTCTTCTACCCCCAGAGACCCGACCGCCGAGAAGCTTTTTGACTACCTCGGCATTCTCAGCTTCAGCAATGAGCAAACCCTCAGCCAGACCCTCAGGGTCTTCCTCCTCCACAGAGGGTGTGTTGGTGTTATTGAGGAAGTCCTCAAAGTATACCTCCCAACAACTTCTCCAATTGAGAAAAGTAGCTTCCCACTTTGACTGTAAGCTATTTGTGGTGAACTGCTTCCCCCACCTAAGATGTCAGAAACACCTGACTTTGCTCATTGAAACAAACCATCTGAGTCTTCAGACACTTGATTGGTTAATCTGTGTGCTCTGTTACAGAGACTGACCAATCAACTGCCTGAAGACTCAGATCACTTGTTTAAATGAGTGAGTCAGGTTGAAACAGAAACCTGCAGCCACATGGCCCTTTGTGGCATGAGTTGAACCTATGATCTAGACTATATCATGGTATCCCTCAAACTCACGCCCCAGCTCAGGCTTCTTCTCCACCAGACTTGTGACATTCCATGTCCCAGGAGTCAGAGTCAGTCGTCGAGGATTGGTGTGACAGACCACAGAACCCATGCCTTTGGCTATCACTTAACTCACAGTGCAGATGACCCCAACAGCTCTTCTCACAGGTGGTGGGTCAATAGGTGGGCCATGTCTCCTTTTCAGGTTGGGCCTGGCCAGGTTCCATGGCCAGAAACCCCACCACCAGGTGCCTGCCTTCAAGCCCCTCCCACAGGCCTGGCTCTAGGAGGAAACCCTGGTGACCCGTGTCCTGGCAAGGGAAACTGTGTCCTTGTAGTTTTATTATCTATAGTGGTCTTCTGAACTGTGCTTACTCTGGACCTTCACTTTGGACTTGTTTGCCTTGGGTGACTCTAGCAGGGGCAACACAACAACACAACCCAACAACACAGCTCCTACTAGTAGAATCATTAGGACACACAAACCCATCCACCATGATAAGGTAGCGAGTCAAGGAGTTGGAATAATTTGGTTATATGTCATATTTAATATTTAGGTTTAGTCAATAATTACATTGCTTTATTTAACTTTGAAATATGCAAGGTTTTATTGCACACACCCCAACCCGTGTTTACAGTGGTTAGTCTGTTTATATGAAGGGCTGAGAACCACAGTGGTGTAACCGACAGGCACGGGGGTGGCCTGGTGGTAAAGATACCGGATCGCTGATTCTAGAGTTGGGGGTTCAAGCCCTACTCTCCCCGCATTGCCCCCCCAGTGCTGCTACCTGGGTTATCAAAGGTTGGCCATGTCTCACACTGTTTTTGGTGTGAGGTTCATGTAAAAGAACCATTGCTGACTTTGTCACGAGGAGCTACATAGCTGTCAGCGTGTTTGTGCCCTGTGTGTGGAAAGGGTTTCACTAAGTTGGATAACTTGTGTGCGATACCGTTCTTCAATGAATAAAATATGTTTAAATCCTCCAACAGAAAGCTGTTTTTGAGGAGAAAAATATGAATGTTTTTAGATTAGAAAAAAAAAATCACTCATAAAGCTCATGATATGATTGAAGGCCATAAGAAAGATGAAGGGACCACATCTGTCAAAATATGACCTTATGTAATTTTTCAGTTTTAGGGGTTAGACCGCTGTGGCTGCTCGATATTTTTTTCTAATATGTACACATTAGAGTTCAGTCAGATGCTCTTCTACATCTGCTAAAGTGCATAAACAAATTGAATTGCAAGTTTACTGTTCAATGAACATATACTGTACAATTTTATTGCAGTTATATTGGTTTTGGCCACTAGGTGTCGGTATGATTACAAAGTTCTGGTTTGTGATACTGCTGTAACAAAGCTGTCTCTACTATTATACCATCAGCCCCATTGTTTAATATTTTGACTCTTTATAACATCAGATGCTGTATTTTTATTATTTTTCCACAACCAAACAGGATGTAGGTTATTCAGCTGCAACACCAAATGATCACTTATCATAGTATCACAAATAATTGTGTTGTAATCAAACAACTGAAAGGCAAAGCTCCATGGTGCTCTGGTAATGTTTGACTTATTAAAACCAAGATACATTTTACATGCTTTAAGATCTAAGATAGCATATGCTGCTTGTGCTTCTGATCATCTCACGATCATCTCCAAGAGACTGTGTGGAGACTGTGCTACCTGTGCTTAGGCCGGGTGTGCTGAGAGAGAGAGAGAGAGAGAGAGAGAGAGAGAGAGAGAGAATCTATTGATTTTAACTGCAAAGAGCCTCCCACACATAAGAGAAAAGGAGAGCGTGAGATAAAGGATGGTGAAAGCCACTCCTACATATTTGCACTTTGGCTTGATGATGCTCTGCTCTGCTGGTAATCAAAAAAGATCAAATCCAAGACAGTTGCATTGAAAAGCAAGTCGTTTATTTTAGTATTGCTGGGTTTTCTATACGTTTGTAAGCACTTTGTCTGCTCGTATTTTCCAAAAATGCCACAGACAACCAACTTGATCACATGAAAAAGCCAAGCTTTAAAAATAATATGGTTCTTCATGCTCCTGATTGCTAATAAGTGTGTGAGGAGGGATGTTTGGTGAAGCAGGATACAGTAAGCTTTCTTCTCCTTTAGAATGTTGAGGATCATTTCCTGAATGTCCATCCATATATCTAAACCTGTTCTGCAGCATGCATTGAGGCTAATCTGCATGTGTGGCTGATTGTTCTTCTTCTTTTCCTTTCGGCGGTTCCCTTCAGGGGTCGCCACAGCGAATCATCTGCCTCCATCTCACCCTCTTTTCTGCGTCATCTTCTCTTACTCCAACTGCCTTCATGTCCTCCTTCATCACATCCATGAATCATCTCTTTGGTCTTCCTCTAGGCCTTTTGCCTGGTAGTTCCAGCCTCAGCATCCTACTACCAATATACTCACTATCCCTCCTCTGTACATGTCCAAACCATCTCAATCTAGCCTCTCTGACTTTGTCTCCAAAACATCTAACATGTGCTGTCCCTCTGATGTACTCGTTTCTGATCCTATCCATCTTCGTTACTCCCAAAGAGAACCTCAACATTTTCATCTCTGCTACCTCCAACTCTGACTCCTGTCTTTTCCTCAGCGCCACTGTTTCTAAACCATACAACATCACTGGCCTCATCACCGTCTTGTACACTTTTCCCTTCATTCTTGCCGATACTCTCCTATCACACATCACACCGGACACTTTTCTCCATCCATTCCAACCTGCCTGCACACGCTTCTTCACCTCTTTTCCACACTCTCCATTGCTCTGGACTGTTGAGCCTCAGTACTTAAAATCCTCCACCTTCTTTATCTCTGCCCCCTGTAACCTCACCGTTCCTCCTGGGTCCTTGTCGTTCACACACGTGTATTCTGTCTTATTAAAGTGAAATGAAAGGCACATGTTCCAGACTCTCCTATTAAACCCATTTCATCCCCACTTGAACCTCTATGTATTTTCATGAGCAGGCGGTTATTACATACATTGTTCAAATTTGTAATCTGTTAATATGCATGTGATCATTTTCATTCGTATGAAATCATGATAACAGGACATGCACTTTCAGTTCATATAAGACAAGTTAATGGCAAAAACCAGCAAAAACAGTGACTCACATGGCTTTTTGCACTATAGTGTCACCCCTTGCATGCACATTTATTTCTTTTATTTCTTCAAAAATGTATTATAACAATCGAGTATATTGATGTGAAACGATGGTGTATTGAGCTTTTATAAAGTCTGGCTTTAATTTCCCCTTTAATAAAGCAAGTGTTTAAAATCAGTCAGGCCTGGGCTGTGGCTCTGGTGCTGCTTATAAACTTGTGGCTGTGGATGGCTTGTTTGCAGTGCTGCCCAAGGTGTAACTTATTATAGTGTCTCAGGGTGTCTGCTTCCTGATTGCCATTGCCAGGCCATTAAATAAACAACAGTTTATTTACTTTGGTTTTTTTTTTTTTGGTTTTTTTTTCTCAGGATATGTTTTGGCCTGATGTTTAGGCTGTGTTTATCCCACAGCCCTGCTGGGCTTCTATTTCTGAGAGCTAAGTGGCTCTCCATACTCTCGCCGGAGCCCAAAGCCGCAGCAGACCCTCCTTATTCTCCTTTGGCAAAAGCAACCCCAGCTCACACTCACTGCCTTCCTAATTTAGTAACGTCCGAGTAAAAATATGTGCTAACCAATGGGGTCTGGTATGTCAGGCTGGCGTCCAAGGGAAGGGAAGGTATGGGGAGGGTGGGGGGGGGCATTTGTGAGAGAGAAGGGAGTGCAGTGAGGCCACAGAGTACAAGGAGTACATGCTCTCATGTTGCATGTTGATCTGTAATTCTATTGGTGGAGATTATAAACACGATAAAATACAGTATGCAGTCAGTGGTGTCACACGGCGAATAGTCATGTTGAAACAATATATTTTTAGTTCTATTCAGTACACATGTGAATATTGTGAAGGTAAAACACGAGTTTGTGGTGAACTAGTTTGTAGAAACTGGCTGGAAGCTGATCTATAATAAATGTCAGGAAAAGGTAATATCTGCTCCGTCACCGCACAAATGTTTCTTCTCATTTAAAACACGGGTCCATTAACTCACTATATGAGAAGTGAAATATCTGTCAGGTCTTGATACCCGGTAATGAGATTTACTTTCTGGGATTCTTAAGGAACCATTTCACAAGCTCATCATCTTTATAATCGAAAATGGGCTTTCACTCCTTCATAGCACCGACACAAATAGCCAGATCGATTGTTCTTCGCACTACACGTGTGTGCTGTGGCTCTGGGTGTAATCCATGTATTCATCATGTTCTGGGGACTGTTTACCCAGTCACATCATGGGGTCTCCCTTATGGGGACAAAACACAACTTTCCATGAGGTCAACCATTGAAATTCAAGTTTTAAGGTAAAGGTAAGGGTTGGGGATATTGTTGGGTTCAGGGTAAGGTTAGGGTCAGTTTAAGGGATATTTTACAGTTGGGGTCAGTTTAAGGGAGACGATCAGGATGAGGTTCGGTGAAGGGAGAAGTGAATGTTCGGGTTCGGTGAAGAGAAATGTCAGGATTGGTGTAAGCGCTAGGATTGCACTCAAGGAAAGATTAAGACTAAGGTTCGGACTAGGTTAAGGAATAGGTAAAGCTTAGATTTAAGTTAGGGGTTAAGTTAAGATTATGATCAGGTTCAGAGCTAGGCTGGGGCAGGACGCCTGGGATCCGAAAGCCTCAACCTACCTCGAAGTTATCAGTCCATGTGCACAGTTCCATCAAACCGATCACAAACACACCCCGCCGCGCCGGCTCAGATTGTTAATTGGTGTGTAACACAACGCGTGTGTGTGTGTGTGTGTGTGTGTGTGTGTGTGTGTGTGTGTGTGTGTGTGTGTGTGTGTGTGTGTGTGTGAGAACACATTTTGTTTGAGGGTTTAGTGTACAGTTAATTTAAAATTCTATTCATATTATTAATTACAGTATATGAATTATTCAGAGGCAGCACGGTGCCGTAGTGGTTCTTGCCTCACAGCAAGAAGGTCCTGGGTTCAATTCCCAGCTTGGGTGTTTCTGTATGGAGTTTGTATGTTCTCACCATGCTTGTGTGGGCTTCCTCCGGGTGCTCTGGTTTCCTCCTGCAGTCCAAAAGCATGCGCAGTCGGTGAATTGGCTGCTCCAAATCATGCAGAGTTGTGAGTGTGTGTATGAATGGATGTGTGAGTGTTGGCCCTATGATGGCCTGGCGAGCTGTCTAGGGTGTACCTTGCCCTCACCTGGAGTCGGCTGAGATAGGTGCCAGCCTCCCGACGACCCTAATTAGGATGAAGCTTTTTAGAAAATGAACAAATTAATAATTATTCAGATGTATTTATTGATAAATCTATTTAAATGTTGAAATATAGGCAACGGATTTTTATCCCTGGACCTGAAGAACCCACAACTGAGTGCACATCTGCTTCACTGAGTGTTTGCACAACAGATCTGATTTAAATAATCAGTAATTTCATCGCCCTTCCCGGGTTTAGGTGAAAGATTGACTCCAGGCCCGGTTTCAGAGTTTTTGTTTCAGCCAAAATCAAGCTGGTACAATAGGAGCCAAACGGTTGTATTAAACCTAATGAGGCTTTTGAACAGACCAGCTTGCCAGACCATTGCAGGGCCAACAGACAAACACACATTCACATTCGACGCAAGAGGAAATCAAAAATACTCACTTAGCTTAATCTGCCTGCCTTTGGACTGTAGGAGTAAACGAAGTGTCCGGACGAGACCCATGCAGTGTGTTAATATGACTAATACTACTGGAAGTGGCGGGGAGGATGGAGGTGGGGTACACCCTGAACAGCTCATCAGAGCACCACCCTTGACCAGGCACAGCCACACTCGCACCTCGGGGCGATTTGGGACAGCCAGTGAGCTGAATGTTCCTGTCTCCGGATTGAGTCTCCAGGGAATCGCAGGCAAACACGGACAGAACATATAACCTCCGCAAACACCCTCGCTGAGCTCACGACTCAAACCCAGGATTGTTTTGCTGGAAGACGGACGTGCTGACTACTGCACCAGTGTGTCGCCCTCCCCAAATACAATCGCAATTTTTAACACTAGGCTTTTTTTTTTTTTTTTTTTTTTTTTTTTTTAAAGGTGCCTCAACCAAGCTGTCTGTCATCACTTCGGGTAAAGACATCACATCACAACTCATTGTCAATCCTCCCTTCAGTCAACCAATTACCTTCTTATTCTTGTCCATGTTCTCCAAGGCTAAAAATATGTAGTATCGCCTGGTCTCACATTCACAAGAATGTAGCCTAGCATTAGCACAGCGCAAATATAGCCTACAGTCTGTCCGGCCTGGCTCTTCATGATTGGTTCATTTCACAGACATGCTTGTCTAGACTGTCTGACAACAACGATCATCTTTCAGTCATACAGAAGAGGGACTTTTATAAATATCTATTGTATTTTAGCTTTTTGACTTTTATTTTTATTTTTATTTTGGTGGGGGGAGGGATGGTGGTGCTGGAGGACGATACAGGTACTGACGGTGCTGTCTGTAATGTTGGGCGGTGTGTCTTACAAAACTGTAAAGTGTAAAGCTAAAGTCAGATTTAATGAAATAAAACATACACAGAACTTGAACAGTGAGAGTTTCAAACCGTGATTAATTAAATTCATTAACTTCATTCCATAAGAGAACTGAGAATGATGCTCTCAGATGTTTCTTAATATAATCATGCATCCTTGAAGACGCACCATGTTACAGATTCAAACAACAACAACAACAACAACAAAAACTCTTTAGTACTGATGGAATCATCGAGGATCGAGTGTCGCTTGCCGAGTTTAAATCATAATAAAGATGTGATCATTTGATCGTGGCTTCATGTTGTTGTTACGCTTTAACCACCGATAACACCTGGAAGAGGTGATGGAAACCTCGCCACACATGACCTGACTTCGGTCGCGGTGGTGTGAAAACTGTGTGGCGGTGGTTAATGTAGCGATACCACATCGCAACTTTGAACACGTGCTTTCAGAGGTGTTAGTCTACAGCGCAACTGCTCAACACACCTCAGTGTTACACAGCACAGGTTCAGTTCGAGAGCAAACCTGGACATCATTTAAAGATGAGACACATCGACAATAATACAAATGTATTATAATAAGGTGCAAACTATTACAATAACAACAATCACACAAATACGCTTCTGCATGTTTACATAAAAAAAAAAACCAACTTTTTAAAAGATTTATATGCAGTACTGTCTGAACAATGATCGACTCATTAACATTTCATATGGTTTCGTTTAAAGACTTTAACCTGGATATAATTACTTTCACTCAATCACTCACTCATCCTATCACCTATCAGCAGTCCGTTACAGGACTAAAACACACACACACACACACACACACACACTGACCGAGATCCCCATGCAACCATCAAAATCCGCAAAGTAGGATCAACCCCCCCCCCCGGCTGCCGTATATGTACATGCATATGTGAACATAATATCAATAAATCCATATTCAAGGCTATAAATGCTTATAATAACAATTAAACATTCAAAAATAATGCATAAGATATGAATACAATATAAATACACACACATACAGACGCACGCACGCAGATGTGCACCTCACAGCAATGTAACTAGTTTTGATGGGAGATTTTGGGTTGTTTTTTGTTCAGGGTTTTTGTTTTCCTTTTCCATAATCGGCCTTGTTTTTGTGGAATTTTCCTTAACCCTTTTCTCTATTCTTCCTTAATTTCCTTATGTTTTTAATTCGATGTATATTTAAAAAAAAAAAAAAAAATGCGATGCACTGAAGCTGCATGAATTGAAGCATGAAAGCGCGAGGGATCCCTGATATGCAAATTTAACTTTTTTTTTATTATGAAACCATTCAAAATGCCATTCATTGATTTATTCATTCATTTTCTGAACCACCTAATCGTAATTCCGGTCGACTGTGCACAAGGGTGGGGTGATGGGGAGGCTGGTGCCTGTCTCAGCTAACTCTGGGCAAAGGCAATGTACACCCAGAACAGCTTGCTCATCCATGTATGTACTGTAGTCCTGTAGGACGAAGCCAGAGGACCCAGAGACAATCGGAGCAAGCACAGGGAGAACATACAAACCGCACACCAAACCACCTGAGCCCGGGATTCAAACCCACGACCTTCCTGCTGAGAGTCGGACATGCTCACCACTGCACCAGCATGCCACTGTGTGTACGTTTACTTTCGTACAAATAATTAAGCGGTACATCTACTCTTACCTATCTGTACTTCTTCTTGAGTGAAGAACGTGTGTACTTTGGAAACCTCTCTTCTGTAGCCTGATGTAAACCACAAGAGTCTACAGCATGTCAGGGAGCGGGTTTTAGATGATCCTTGTAGCATTGCTAATGCTTTAGCTTGGATTTGCTTTTCATTATTGAGTGTGAGTGTCCTTGTCTCAGTTTACCCAGATCATACAACGACACGGTAGTATTACCGTCCGAAACAGATAGTGATGACATCCCTCAGAAGAGTCAGGGACAGTTTGTGCCGAGATTTCATTAGATTAGTGAGCTGGGTGTGCTAACCCTGCCCACACACTCACCAGACGTCCTAGGACTGTTCCAATGACAAGGGCGGGACCAAGATAATTGGGTTCATGATGCTCCTGCATGCCGAGATGATGGTGCTTTTCCAGGGTAGAAGGTCTGCAACAGATCACTGTCAGCACAAGACCAAGAAAGTTCTCACCGCGAGTCTCCCTATCTCGCAATCCTGAACTGGAAATACAGAAAGGAAGAAATTAAAGTAACATTCATAACAACTTTAAATCGGGTTTGTTTTGGGAAACTTCTAATATCAGAATCCCCTCGCTTCTGCTGCTGCTGCTGCTGCTGCTGCTGCTGATCCATATGGACCTAAATATACACTCAGAAACTGTGAGGATGACTTTTCAGTGCTGGAGATACAAACTCTTCTACCGAAATGATTTATTATTATAATTCTCATTACAGTTATATAATAACCAACTCGACTTGATGCGATACTATACAGTGAAGTTTCTGCTGCACGGTTTGTGCTTTTATCTGGTTCCACCAAATGAGTTTCTCTTCTGAATCGGGTTCCTCTCAAGGTTTCTTCCTCTTGTCAGCTGAAGGAACCTTTCTTTATACCGTCACCGCTTACTTATTGGGGATGTGTCGGGTTTATCGAGAAATGTTTTATTGTTTTTAATTTTTTTTGTTTGTTTGTTTACTCCATAATCCAAGAGCCACCGTCAGTAGGCGGGGATTGGTCCAACGAGACCCATGCCTTCAACTGCCACCCAGCTCACACTCCACCTGACCTCTGTAGTCCTTCCCACAGGTTGTGGAACTATGTCCCTCAGCTGGTCTGGGACTGCCTTGGTGTGTCTCCGGAAGAGTGGGAGGAAGTGGCTAGGCAGAGGAACATCTGGATCTCACTGCTGCCCCATGACCCGAGCCCAGATTAAGCAGAAAATGATTCTGATGGTGGAATTCGTGCTTACTCTGTAAAGCTGCTTTGCGGCAATGTTAATGATGAAAAATGCTTCACAAATAGAATTTTATTGAATTGAATTGAAAAGGGGTGATTTTAATTCTTTTATTAATTGATTAAATAATGATTAATTGAGCGTATAATTCAATTTGAAGATCCATGCATTGTACAAGTAATGCTAAACACGAGTGAATGTACTTTTAAAGCTCCTTCTAACTTTATTATTATGATGATGATGATTATTATTATTATTATTATTATTATTATTATTATTATTATGATGATGATTATTATTATTATTAGTAGTAGTAGTATTATTGTTGTTATTATTATTATGATTATTATTATGATTATGATTATTATTATTGTTATTATTATTATTATTATTATTATTATTATTATTATGATTATTATGATTATTATTATTATTATTATTATTATTATTATTATTATTATTATTATTATTATTATTATGTTCCCTCCTGCCAGCTAATCCAAGTGTCCATCTGCATCTTTTTCACTGCTGATGATCAGTATTGGATCGGTACAGTGGAATTGTGCTGGAGTGGTTAGGTCCACCTCACATTAAAAATGTCCTGGATTGAATCTCAGGCTCAGTAAGTTTGATGTCTGTAGAGTGTGTGTGTGTGGTCTCCTCATGTCCACGTGGGTTTCCTCGATTTACTCTGGTTTAATAGTCCAAAGACATGCACCTACTGGCTGTTCCAGATCGCCCATAGTTGTGGATGTAAGTGTGAATGGTTGTGTACATTGGCCCTGTGGTGAGCTGTTCATTATGTACCCTACCTTGACACAGATTCGGCTGAGATATGCTTCAGCCTCCCTCCGACCCTAGTAGGACTCATTTCATTCATTCATTTTCTGAACCACTTAATCCTAATTAGGGTCGCGGAGAGGCTGGCGCCCATCCCAGCCGAATCTGGCAGAGGGCAGAGTACACCCCGGACTTCTCGCCAGGCCATCGCAGGGCAGAAACACGCTGATGGCTATGCAGCTCCTCTTTTCAGAAGTCGACATCGTTTCTTTTACATGAACCTCTCACCACAGACCGTGAGAGACATGGCCCACCTTTGATAACCCGGGTGACCGGGGGTGGGGTGGGGGATTGAACCCTTCAATCTTAGGATCAGTGATCCAGCATCTCTATCACCAGGCCACCCCTGCCAACCCAGGAGGATTAAGTGGTGGATAAATTAGTAGATTTATAAATGGTGCTCCAGGCAAATCCCATCGTATTTTATCTTTTTTAAATGCAGGTTGTGTACATTAAATCTAACAAGAATTTGTGTGTGTATGTTTTTATTTTTATTTTTAAATACAGACTGTTAATGATCGAGACAAGCCCATACTAATTCTCGGTGTGTGTATATGGCAGTGAAGTTTTGAAGTGTATCTCTCTGAATCTTGTGATTATGTGTAATAAACCGAGCCAGTCGACTGGCTGTGAAAAACCCTGAGTGGTTTAACACTTCAACAAAGGAATGGATTAGTCCGTCTCACAGTGTGTATGCTAATGCACTCACAGCTGCTTCTCTTCTGATAAAGACGAGCATATGTACACGAAATGCATGGGAATGTTTCCAAGCGGTTAAATCAAGGTGGTTTCTGCGAGTGACAGAGCAGAAAAACATGAAACGAAGCCAAACTGTTAGCCAGGGGCAATCGCGCTAGCTGAAGCTGAATAAGTGGCGAGTGTGAGAGTTCCAATAAGATTTAAACTGGATTTAACTACAGCACAAGTTTGGTGCTATTCCAACGTGAAGACTTCCACATGCAAATGTGAATTGTGCTGTACCCAGGACTTTGGTGTCTTAGAGTGGTGTTTATCTCTTAAAACCGTGGCCTAAATTTAAAAATGTAAACACACAACAAATGTCCAATTGTTTCAACACCAACGCTTCCAGCTCCCTTGTGCATTCCGTCTCAAACCCTAAGATTACCGCACCGCGTTATTGTTGGCGGTTTTACAATGCTGCTTCAAACCACGAGGCATGTTTTGGTTTTATTCTCTCTGTGGATCTACCATTGGAATGAAAAGTTCATCAAAATGTAGGTGAGGTGTAAATGTGAACATGTTGTCAAGAAGAACAATTTGTTACTCAAGCGAGCTTTGGTTGCGACAGCCTGGCAGCTGAGCACAGAGAATGGAGCTCTTTTCATTTCTTCTTCTTCTCGGGCTTAACACACAATACTTTTTTTTTTTTTTTTTTTTTTTTTTTTCCCAAGGAAATGTACTGTAAGCATGAAGCGTACTGATGAGGAAATGAGTTTATAACTATTTAAGTCATGGACGTGTATCAGTGTCAGCCTTGCATCATACTCATATCCCAGAACTCTTTTCAGGTGATTACATTTGGTAGAGACTAAATGGAATGAAACTGAATTTATATTAAATGCAAGACGCTGATTTTTTTTTCTACGACACATATTAATTTATCATTATACAACCTCTAACCAGTAAAAGCTGGATGGTATTAAAATTGAAAATAAAACGAGAGGGGCAAATATAAAGTATCAAACGTGTGAATCATATGATTTGCTGTGGCGACCCCTGAAAAAGGGAAAAAGCCAAAAGAAGAAGAAGTAGAAAGCATATGGTTTCTAAGCTGCCTCTTTTTATAGAAGATTTTATATCACTTTCTTTCTGAGATATAAATAATTTTAATTAATTTACAGTCTGAAATGTCTATCTCCAGAATTTTATCACCCTGGTGTGAGCTTTGAGCTTTGACCCTGACAAGCCAAATTCAAATTCTCTGTGGGCCCTGGGTAGGGTCGTGTTCCTAATATATTTTGTGAAAATTCATGCATATGGGTGTGGCCAGGATTTTTCTCAAAAGCAATCAAACAAACTGATAATCACATTCACAAATTCCCATGATTAGAATAAAGACACCAAAACTATTCTGTGTAAAAACAGAGCAATTATTGCTTACATATTAACTTAAAATTAAATTGACTCATTAATTATAAAAATGTTTGAATATGTACGATATGAACACAAGATCTTCTTTTCCTTTCAGCTGTTCCCTGTTTCAGGCGTCGCCACAGCGAATCATCACATGTTTGATTTGGTTGATAGGTTTTTAGGTCGATGCCCTTTCTGACACAACCCTTTAGCGAGGGACAGAGACACGCTGACGGCTTTGCAGCTCGTCTTCACGAAAGTCAGCAATGGTTCGTTTACATCAACCTCTCACACCATACACAGTGAGAGAGACATGGCTGGCCTTTGATGACCCAGTTAGCTGCACTGGGGGGACAGTGGCAACCTTGTGGAGAGTGGGACTCGAACCCCCGACCCTCGGATCAGCGATCCAGTGCCCTTTACCACCAGGCCACCACTGCCCCAGTATGAACCCAAGATATTGCATGGTTTCTCTGGTCAACATTTCCCTTTGTAATGTACATCCATTCCTGCATGTTAGGTACTGAAGGGAAGTCCGAGTCTGCCAGGCTCAAATCCATTTTACCGAGTTGCAAAGCCTACTGTTAACTCACTGAGTTATTGACTTTGCCTTATGAAGAGGTATCATACTGAAAAGTCAAATATTCAATCTCTCTTTTCCATTTTTTATACAGTAAACATTGCATAACTCAGATTCAAGTGGAGCATCAAATTTGCTCTGACTTAGAGAAAATCCGTCTGATGCGTATAAGTCGGAGAAAAACAGAGTTGTGCAATATTGGTTAAGAATTTTGAACTGTTGAAAGCTAAGGTCAGGAACTCAGCCTGAGTGTGCATGTGTTCATTTTTTTTTTTTTTTGACACAACCCCCACAACATTACCGGCGTTGCAGTCTGTTCCGTTTGTTAGCTTCTGCAACCCTCAGCCTGCTGCCCCAGCACACAACAGCACAGAGGAGAGCACTGACCACAACAGATTCATATAACATCATGAGTAGTGTCCAATAGATGTTCAATGACCTTAACCGCCTCAAAAAATAGACGATTCTGGCCCTTCTTATAAAATGCTCTTAACCCTGTCCAGTTTATTGTCAATATGAACTCCAAGGTGTTTGTAATCTCCTATACCCACATTGTGGCCCTGGATGGAAACAAGGGTCGCTGGTATTTTGGATCTCCTAAAGTCCACAGTCAGTTCCTTGGTGTTTGTACATTAAACGAGATGATTCTGCTCACACCATGTAATGAAGTAATCCAGCACAGCCTGATACTCTGTCTCATCACCTCCCCTGATACATCCGACTACAGCAGACTCATCATAACTTCTGAAGATGGCAGGTATCTGTGCAGAAACTGAAGTTAGTTGTGTCGAGGGTGAAGAGAAAAGGGGAGAGGATGGTACCTTGTGGTGCGCCGGTGTTGCTGGCTACCGTGTCCAACAAGCAGTGCTGCAGGTGCACATACTGTGGTCTTCCATTCAGGTAGTCCACAATCCAGGACACAAGAGGTATCCACCCGCAACTCTGTCAGCTTGTCACTCAGGAGGGTTGGCCTGATGGTGTTGAATGCATTGCAAAAGTTGTGAAGATGTAGTGCTGGTCCAGGTGGGTGTAGACATGGTTAAGCAGGTAGATGATGGTGTCCTCAACTCCAAGACAAGGTTGGAATCGATCCAGTATGAGTCTCTCAAGGGCCTTCATGGCATGTGAGGTGAATACCACGGGTCAGTAATCTTCAGGCTCACTGAGACATGAGGTCTTTGGTATAGGAATGAGACATGACATCTTCCACAACACTGGGACCCTCTGTAGACTCAAGCTCATCATGAAGATGTAGTGTAAACTCTACTGAGCTGGGGAGATATGTTTTAAGGACATGGGGGTTCACCCCATCCCGTCCTGCAGCTTTGTCTGAGTAGAATTCTTAGAGCTGTCTCTTGACCTGATTATAGAGGTTTTGCAGTCACATGACTGCCGAGTAGCTGCCGCCATACTGGGGTGAAAACAAACGTGTACTTACTTTGGAGGTGTTTGTTTTTGGTGTGGTACAATATATAAATATGAATGTTGACAACCGTAATACAATCCCAGTGCTTTCTGAGCTCCCTCGTAATTATGATAACAATCATAAACAACAAGTATATTCAAAAACTCACGAAAAACAGAAAAGTTTCAAAGGGCTGAGAGTGTAGCAATGATTGTTACACCCCCCCACACACCCCCACCCCCGGAACTTGGTACATTCCGGTTCTGTAATGCATTGTGGGATTAAACAAGTGAAGCGGAAACCAAAGAACGGCATGTTTGTTGTGTGTTAGAACACATATTAAACACTATTAAAATTAAATCTGGGAAGCGTATGAGTATTTTTTATCTGGATGGGTTTCGGCACTTTGTGAGCATATTATACCCAGGAAAGCCTCGAATATTTTGCCTATATTATATATTAAGCACAAACATGTGGTTATAAATCTATGAAGTATTATAATAGTTATATTATATATACTGTACATGTTATAATAAAGACTAAATAGCATTTTATCTGCCCTCAGCTTATAAATGGACACCAGATATACAGTTAAATAGAATCAAACTGTGGTTAAGTCAATAAATAATAATATATCTACTGATAAAAAAATTACTTGCCTCCAACAAAATGTTGGCTACATACAACACTGGTAGGAGCTGGTCGCCAATCTTCCCTTTTGTTGTCGGTATCAGCTCTTTTCAAAGCAGAAATCCATTTCTCTCGTCGGGCCTTATTAGCAGCGAATCTGTGATATTTAGCACCTGGTTTCTTTCCTCTATAATTTATACAGCCGACAGCAACACAGTTACCTACCATTTTGCGCTTGTTTAATAAATAAATGAAGTATGAAACCCTTACACACGCGTGTGCTGCTGTGTTGGGACCGGAGTGAATGGTTTGTTTTCACCCCAATATGGTAGGATGACGTATGTATGATGTCAGCTGCAAAACCTCTATAGGTGACGTTGACATGTGGGGGGAGGGGTGTTAGGTCTATCAAAGGAGGCAGAGGGGCAGTACGATTATGGCCCCATTTCACTGGAGCGCGGAATGCAATGATTTTGGCGGAAAAGCGCAGAACACACTCTACAGAGTAGCTTCAGCATTTTTACATGGAAAATGGGTCAAAAACCTACGGAAAATTGTACCTCGGAACTCCTTTGGAATGTTTACGAATGACCGCGGTACAGTGTCAGAATACATGCGTAACAGCGCACTATCTTTGGAACCAGTGCGGATCGCAAAGGAAGACCTTCGGCTAACTGGCAGAATGTTCACGGAAAGCACGGAACACTCGTGGAATGACTACGGCATTACTCCATTTTAAAAGGAAGACCTATGGAATAATTGCGGAACACACGGAATGAAAGCGGAACGTTTAAGTTCAACACGGAATTGCTGAGGAATGACTGCGGAATGCCTGAGGAATACCCAGTGGAACCATGGTCCAACGCGGAAAAATTGGCAAAGATCAAAGGATTTGCTCCTTATTCCACCTATAAATACGCAGATTCAACAAAGGAAGCTAATTATGCCAAGTGATCCCGTACTGAAAACACCAAGAAGCTCTCCCAAAATGAACAAGCATAGAGAAATGACTGACTTGGAACTGCTCCACGTGCTGCTGTTGCTTCACCAATACACCAAGATGCAACGAAACGACCGCAGAGGACGACCAAAAAAAGGAGATACACACCCAAACTCTTCTGGGTAAGTTCATGGCTGGTGGTGCAAAGAAGAATTGGCCTTGGGAATTATGACAACCTCATGGAGGAGCTCCGTATCAAAGATAAGCAGTCCTTCTTCAACTATCTCTGGGTCTCACATGAACTGTTTGACGAGTTGATGATCGCTTTGGCTCCTCGACTGATCTAGAAGGATACTAACTTCAGAAGCGCACTCAGTCCTGGTCTGAAACTAGCTGTTACTTTGCGTCATCTGGCCTCGGGCAACAAATATCCTACACTGGCCTACAACTTCAGGGTATCTCGTCACACCATCACCAAGTTTCCTACCAGAAGTCTATCAGGACATCACCGACCACTACAGATACAAGGTCCACATACAGTGTCCACATACTGTGCAGGAATGGAAATCACTTAGCTGGGAATTCCAGGAAAAATGGAACCTGCCTCATGCCTCATGCCACCATCTTCAGGAATCTTTTATCACAGCTACAAGGAATTTTTCTCCATTGTTCTGCTCGTACTGGTAGACGCCAACTACAGGTTCCTACGGATAGATGTCAGTGGCATGGGCCACATATCTGATGCCCAGATATTCAATGCCTCGGAGCTCAGAGAGTGCATCAAATATGGCACCATCAACTTCCCCACACCAGGGCCTCTGCCCCAAGACGACGCTGACATGCCATACTTCATTGTTAGTGACGATGCTTTTTCTCTCAGGAAGTACCTCGTGAAGACATATTCCAGGCGAGCCCTTAGAGAGGAAGAACTGGCCTACAACTACAGGATATCCAGAGGACGTCTAGTTGTTGAGAATGCATTTGGCATCTTGGCCAATCGCTGGCAGTTCCTACTGTCTACACTGCAACAAGGACCAGATGTCGCTAGACTGAAGCTGCTGTCTGTCTTCACAACATCACGAGGATGAGATACATGTCACCCAGGATGCAGTTTTGGACCGAGAAGACAACAAACACAACATTATTCCAGGACAGTGGCGTGAAACTGCGATTATGCATGACCTGGGTCCCAACAGAGACACTGTAGAAGCCAAGAGACAGAGAGAGTACCTGAAGCTCTACTTCAACAGTGAAGTTGGAAAAGTCTCTTGGCAGCTGTATTCCAACAGCCAGAAGAAAGTGTGACAATGAACAATGGGTACTTTAATTTAACTACCATATTATATGCTGGTTTCTGTTGTTGTTGTTGACCTAATTATGTGTTGTTATTGACTCTTATATGAAAGTCTTTTTAAATTTTTAATATATGGCATTATGTTTATAATTTCCAATATGTTTATAATTTACTACATGTTCATAATTTGTAATAAATTTAACATTTTACATATGTTTATAATTTACAAGATGCTTATGAAGTACTATATGTTTATATTTTACAATATGTTTATAATGCACAATAAATTTAAAATTTAACATATGCTGGTAATTTACCTGATGTTTCTAATGTGCAATATGTTTATAATTTACAATAAATTTAAAATTTGTTTAATATCAATAATGTCAATATGTTCCTTTTATTTGCACCTCAATAAATAATTTCAGACTGAAAACCATGCACACAAGTCCAAACCACAGTGATTATGACTTCAAAACTTGATTACAGGAACATGAAAACAGAAAAAAAATTAAGTGAAAGAACTGTAATAATTTAATAAATTGAAATCAAAATAAACAAAGGTCTCACGGGTCACCACAGGGGGAGTTTGAGTCCTCTAAGTCATCACAACACTGTCTGAGCACACTGGAAACGTTGAACATGATGGGCTCCTTCCACCTGTTTCTCTAGCCATCGGGGTGGTTACAGGCGTCGATGTGCATGTAACCGGAGGGCAACTGACTGGTCTGCTGGGTTGTGGTTGATGTTCTCCTGCAGACGACATAGATTGTTGTGGGCATGGTGGTGTTGCCCACCTCGCATCTTGAGGTCCCCTAAAAGGTACGGGTGGATCTGACAACTGCATGGTCCATGGCGTCTGTGGGGATGGCCAATAGTGCTGCTGATGCTACTGGTGGTGTAGAGGTGGTGCTCGAAGATGCTGGTGGTATTGCTGCAAATGCTGCGGAGGAGGCTGGAGCTGCTGCGACTGCTGCTGCATAGGAGGCTGCAGCTCCAAGGGTCCAGCTCTGACCAAGCATTCGTTCAGCAGTTCTTGGATTTTCAATTCGGCGTGCCTGTACAAAGGTTTAGGTAGATTATGCAGCACAGCTGCCACCCAACTGGTGAAACTCGTCCTCTCAGACTTATCGGCCATCCGTACCTGCGCTTTGTGGTTCACCAGCTGTTCGGCTACTGCGAGAATCCGGTCAGCTCTATTGTCAAGGCTGGACGTTGGAGCTCCAGACCTTGCCAAGCTAGACCTGGATGCTGCGGTGGCAGGCGTTGCGTCGAGGGGGCTGACGGGTGTTGCCTTTTCTGCCAGGTCGATATGTCCACTGTCCTGTGAGCCCTCCAGCATTGATGGCAGTGGAGGTTCTCCAGCGGTAGTGGGAGTGGAACCACCAGAGCCAGCTGCAGCAGCAATCTTCGCCTTGAGAGAGAGACCACGTTCCTCCGCTGTACCTCGACTATGTGTGGACATAAGAAGCTAAAGCTGTCGTATATCCACTGGTCCCTCTGCGACATTTTGAGGTCAGCTTGCCCCGACTTCCACAGTCTAAGCTTTCCCCTGCCTTGTATGCACACTATGGAACTATTGTTTCAGCTCCTCATCGCTCTTCCCAATGTGCGAGCCCTGATCAGCCCAGAGCTTTGCCTTGTGTGCTTTGTTCATCCAGGACCAGAGTTTTTTTGTTCTACAAGCACTCGTTCGCCTGGATGAACTCCACCATGGCCTGCTCCTCATCAACGATGAGCATTATGTAGACACATGCCTTCTTCTCTGTGATGATCTCGGCGGAAGCGGCATCCAGCCCAGCGTCGACTTCGGCTTCCTGAAAAGGCTCTTCTATTGGGGTTTCCAGCATTGGAGACCATGGCCTCTTGGTGGATGTCTTTCGCTTGGCTTTCGGCATCGTGGCCTCTCTTGAAATGAATGGCTCTTTGCCTTACTTTATTTATTTATACTTTTATTTTTTTATTTTTTATTTATACTTTTATTACTTTATGTATTTATAGTAGAAGTGACTTCCATGAGTGTTCCTCAAGTCTTCCATGCTATCTGCAACCATTCCTCAAAGGTTCCGCATGTATTCCACAAACTCCACTTTGTATTCCGCTTTGTTCCGTATACTGTCTACGGTAATTGCAGTGTTTCTCTATTGTTCCGTATGTATTCCACGTCTTCCGAGAGTATTCCATGAGGATCCATAGATGAACGCAAATGTTCCGCGAAACAGTCACGGAACACTTGCGGAATAAAAGGAAAGATCGCTTAACGTTTGCGGAAATGATGGAATGTTTGCAGAAGGACTGCGGAACCAAAGGGAACACTGTCGGAAGATTTTTCTGTGAACATGCTTTTGAAATGGGGGTATTAACCCTTTACCCCCAACGGTGACAAATTCGTCACACAAGAATTAAGAGCCTAAAATTTTAATGTGTATCACTACAGGCATCTGGGAAACGACTGAAGCGGATAATGATATTATGTCATCTTTTCCTGCGCTTTTTTCAGTTAGGCTCGAGACATCGTGAGTGAGTGACGTCCGTGAGTCATCGTTCAAAGTGTCAGTACTAAAAGCACAATGGATCAAATACGAGGTGCGATTCATGCACATAAAAAATCGTCATGCATCAATGATAAACATTATTGTTTTCTGTGAGGAATATCTTGGTGTTATTTATCGAATATCAATAATAGAGAAGTACAGAGAAGGTCAGAGGGAACTGCATTGTGCTTTTGTTGATCTGGAAAAAGCATATGACAGGGTGCCAAGAGAAGAACTGTGGTATTGCATGAGGAAGTCTGGAGTCGCAGAGAAGTATGTTAGAGTGGTGCAGGACATGTATGAGAGATGGTGAGGTGGTGAGGTGTGCCCTCGGTGTGACCGACGAATTCAAGGTGGAGGTGGGACTGCATCAAGGATCAGCTCTGAGCCCCTTCTTGTTTGCGATGGTGATGGACAGGCTGACAGACGAGATTAGGCAAGAATCTCCATGGACTATGATGTTTGCAGATGACATTGTGATCTGTAGTGAGAGCAGAGAACAAGTGGAGGAAAATCTAGAGAGGTGGAGGTATGCCCTGGAAAGTAGAGGAATGAAGGTTAGCCTCAGAAAATCAGAATACATGTGTGTGAATGAGAAGGACCCAGGAGGAACGGTGATGTTACAGGGAGCAGAGATGACGAAGGTGGAGGATTTTAAGTACTTAGGCTCAACAATCCAGAGCAATGGAGAGCGTGGAAAAGAGGTGAAGAAGCGTGTAGGCAGGCTGGAATGGTTGGAGAAAAGCTTCTGGTGTGATGTGCGATAGGAGAGTGTCACCAAGAATGAAAGGAAAAGTGTACAAGACGGTGTTGAGGCCAGCGATGTTGTATGGCTTAGAAACAGTGGCGCTGAGGAAAAGGCAGGAGGCAGAGCTGGAGGTAGCAGAGATGAAAATGTTGAGGTTCTCTCTGGGAGTAACGAGGATGGATAGGATTAGAAATGAATACATCAGAGGGACAGCCCATGTAAGATGTTTTGGAGACAAATTCAGAGAGGCTAGATTGAGATGGTTTGGACATGTACAAAGGAGGGCTAGTGAGTATATTGGTAGTAGGATGCTGAGGTTGGAACTACCAGGCAGAAGGCCTAGAGGAAGACCAAAAAAGAGATTTATGGATGTGGTGAAGGAGGACATGAAGGTCATTGGAGTAAGAGAAGAAGATGCAGAGGACAGGGTGAGATGGAGGTGGATGGTTTGCTGTGGCGACCCCTGAAGGTAACAGCCGAAAGGAAAAGAAGAGGAGTGACAACAAAAATGGTCATTCATGAAGGTTGTGGTGAGGTGGGACCACGAATGTTAGGGGATTGATAGGTGCAGAAGTTTGCCTATTGTTTGACATGGGGACAAATTGAACATGACAATGCTGTGGTTGCCTTGTAGGAAGGCTTTTCAATTGCTCATCCCTACCATTATTTATATGGATATTTGACAATTCAGGGGGTGTGATTCCAGGAGACAGGAGCACCATAGACATTGAAAGGAACATCTTTTTTTGGCTAAAGAACACAATGTAGAAGCAGAGATCTTTTAAACAGTGTGAATGATCCCTTGGTCAGTGTGCCAGCTAATAGCAATGATAAAGCAGGACTGTGTGGTTTTTGGCTTCAGGCTTAATGGGTAAGCTTTGATATTCTTAGAACAAGGACAATTAGATTGTGAAATTATATCAGGAGGAGACCAGGCTCCAGCTGGCATATCCTGGTCTAAGTCGTTTATTTAATTCATTCATTCACTTATTTGACAGACTGCTTAATCCTTCTCAGGCTGCGGGGAGGACGGACCCACTTAAAAATATTAGCTGATAAACTGGCCTGGAGTAATGGAACTGATGGAGCTGGTTGGACGGTGCAGAACTTCATTCACATTATATACTCCAACCACAAGAACCGGGAATCTAAGGACAACTAAACTACTTAGGTGCTGAGGTGGTATAGTGATTAGCATATGCACCTCACAGCAGGATGTCCCGGATTTAAGTCCTGGGCTCAGAGAGGGCATACTCTGGCTACTCTGGTTTCCAGCAGAATCCAAAGACGAGCACAGTAGGCTAACTGGCTGTTCCAGATCACCCCTGTTGCGAGTGCAAGTGTGAATGGTTGAGCGTGAGTTGGTCCTTCAATGGACCGACAAGCTGTTGAGGGTACACCTTGCATCCGCAAGACTTCAGAGTCGGCTGAGATATGCTCCAGTCGCCCTGTGCCCCAATAAAGGATAAAGCAGTTCAGAAAATGAAATAGAATTGATTGTTTTTGGGGGTTTTTTTCCTTAGGTATCATTATGATTAAAGGTAATTATAATATACTAAATGTAGAAATTGTTTGATTTTTAATTTCTGCAATCATCATACAAAATAAAAATGAACTGTGCATGTGCATGCTGAAGTCATTACAAAAAGAAAGTTTCACATGCAGATTTTACTATAAATAGAAGGTCCAGCAGCTTCCATTTTTCAAATGTCTGCCAGACTGTCTGCATGGGGGTTCTCTGACCTTTGAGGCTCCTCTGTCGTGTTGTTGGAGGTTGGCAGGGGTCGTGTGATGCAGCAGTATCAATAATGGAAGAAAGATACCCCTTCTCTGCTGAAAGGCAGGTATATGGGTCATCCACGACTCTCTGTGGACGCAGGGAGATTGATGAAGCTCGCCAGGGAGAGTGCCTGAGCCCAAGCCCCAGCACCGTGAGCTCACAGTCGGGATCCCCATGCTCACTTTCCCTTGGCTCCCCTCCAGCGCTGCACAGCGTGCTGTTCTTTAAACGACCTTCATGTTCTCCTTGTTTTACAAAGAAAAATCCTCCCGTAGAGAAGAAACAAAAATCGAAAAGATGAGTGTGCTTGGTCTTAATGGCTCGTGCTTATTTTACAGTCATATATTGTTCGGCTCTATTTATGAGTGTAAGTACTGCTTGGTGAAAACTGGAAAAATTGTAAATGGCACCAGTGATTCCTGCTTCATCTCACTAATTATTTAATGTTTTATTGGCATAGAAGGAAAGGTGTGACTTGTTTACGCATAGAGCTGGTGGGCAAGAGCCATGATATCCTACCATGTTGATGATAGCTCTGTCAGAAATGTCAGTATACAGTACTCCACATTATTTTATTTTTTTATTGTTGACATTATTTTTGTGTAGAGTATAATAATTACAATTTGTAATTATTTACGGGAAAATACAGTGGCCTAGTGGTTATCGTCTGGAATACCCAGGACTGGAAGAATCCTTGTCAGCCTGATATTGCAGGAAACAGCAATCTATCCACTCCATACATGTCAATGTTTGCTCTGTTTATTTCTGTCCCACTAAGTCAGAGTTCTGATTTATTTGATTTGCAGAAGCTCACAATGCCATCCATGTTCACACTCCGAAGTGGAACAGCCAATTAGCCGAATATGCGGGCACAATACCACCTCAGCAGTATGAGCAGCTGTTTGATTTTATAGCCGTAAGAA
Organism: Plotosus lineatus; assembly: GCA_024760905.1. Classification (NCBI taxonomy): domain Eukaryota; kingdom Metazoa; phylum Chordata; class Actinopteri; order Siluriformes; family Plotosidae; genus Plotosus; species Plotosus lineatus. The sequence continues at coordinate 47,794,645 of CM045739.1, forward strand.
CAAAATATATATTTTCCTGTACATTTTTACAGCATTTTTAAATTTGTTTTGTTAAGTTGAATACAGTTGACACCGTAAGTATTTGGACAGTGATGTAATGGCAGTTTATGTAAAATAAGGTGATTAGGATGTGCAGTATAGTCTTATAGCTTTATTTGAAAGGCACAAAAGTTTTTCATTTACAGTTTAGAAATTACAACAAATTTTTAGTATCTCAATTTCACATGCTCAAAAGTATGGGGTCAGCTGATTCAAAAATATCTTGATAGCCAGGTGTGGTCTGTTTCCTCATTATTCATTCATTATTCATTCATCTTCTGTAACCGCTTAATCCTAATTATGGTCACGGGGAGGCTGGCACCCATTCCAGCCGGCTCCGGGCGAGGGCAGAGTACACCCTGGACAGCTTGCCAGGCCATCACAGGGCAGAAACACACTGACAGCTATGCAGCTGCTCTCGTCGAAAGTCAGCAATGGTTCTTTGACATGAACCTCCCACCATAGACAGTGAGAGACACGGCCGGCCTTTGATAACCCAGTCAGCTGCAGTGAGGGGGGCAGTGACAACCTGTTGAGAGAAGGGCTTGAACCCCCAACCGTAGGATCAGTGATCCAGCACCTTTACCAGCAAGCCACCACTGCCCCTGTTTCCTCATTATTTCATGACAAATTAAGGAGGAGAAAAATGTAAAGTTAATTCCATGAGTTGAATCTGCATTTAGTAAATACCCATAAGAGCTCTGTGAAGAGGAGAACGCAACCAGATGAGCAAGGAATATATTTCTTTGGTGTAGAAACATGATCACAAATAAATTCCAGTAAAAACTAAATTTCTACAATACATTTCTCAATACATTTCTGCAGATGTCTCTTGTTTGTGCACTTTGAGATTTATTCATTATCCTGCATCCTTAACATCTGCAGAAATGTAAAATGAGCGGGTTTGACTCAGTATGCAATCCACTGGGAACACTCAAGAACAGAAAGGCTAGATGATAGCGAACACGACAGTTAGAGAACGGATACGATCGCAGTGCCCAGTGACGCTGGCTAACGGATATGATCTGGGTGAGGGCAGAGTGTACTCCGGACAGCTCGCCAGGCCATCGCGGCGCATAACCATTCATCTATAACCACAAAGTCCAACAATATACTATAAACAACATACAGAACCACAAGCACTGCATCCTGACTCAGCTGAGGTGGACTGATGCAACACTGAAATATGCTGTGGATAAATGAGTCCACGTTTCAGCTGTTTTGGGAATTCATGAGCTGCTGAAGAGCACATATAGGTTTCGGAACAAAAGATGCTGTCATGCAGACACCATTTTTTTCTGGGACCTTCCTGATAATTCTAGAAAGACACCACCAAGACACATTCTACACATTCTGTTCCAACAGTGTCGCTTCGTAGTAAAAATGTGGGTACAGTACTACTAGAGCGGCCGGCCTGCAGTTCCGACCTTCCTTCCAATAACAATGTACAGAGCATAAAATACAACACTGTTCAGTCATGGAAATTATCTTTCAAGCAATAATGGAAAAGAATTTCCTTTTCAAAACTTCAATAATTATTCTCCTCATTTCCTAAACACTTTCTGAATGCTGTTAACACAAGCCGTGTGAAGTAACACAGCCGTAAACATGTTTCAATTTTCTGGATCGATCTACAGGCATTATATTCAACATTACACACACACACACACACACACACACACACACACACACACACACACACACACACACACACACACACAAATATACATATATTTGTATATATATGACAGATATATGATTTATATATATATTCAAAAGCAATTAGGCTTCGTATTCTATAAATAACTTTCTACTACATATATTTGTATATATATATATATATATATATATATATATATATATACTTCTCCGTGAACATGGACTACTCCAAACTTAAGAAGAATCATCCAGACCTCTAAATCCTCTGTGTGTATATATATATATATATATATATATATATATAAAATGAGTATATTTGAATAGTAAAGGGGGTTGGTCATAACATTAAAAACAAATCTGTCTATTTAATTGATGAATGGAGTGAAATAGGTACCATGAGTTTTATTTCTGAGACTCGGGTATCCTAACATGCCTGCACTGATAATATTTTCGAGTACATAACTGAGTGTTTCTTGATAAGGAAAAAATATAAAAGCTGCAGGCCTAGACTCATTTACCATATAAGGAAGGTGGTGTTGTGGCGTCGCATGAGCCCCAAATATGTTCAGTGATAGAGTGGTCTGTGTAGGGACTTTACCTTGGTAAGTGCGTGCTGCAGTAAGGTGTAGTCTTGCGTTCATCACTTGTGCAGGGTTCAGGTAACACATTTCCTTTAATTGCCAAAACGTGATATGGTTTTAAATTTAATTCATTTATTCTTTTCCAAACTGATTAATTCTTGTTAAACACATTGTCTCGCCATTCTTACTCATTAATACAGTAATGATGCAGTAAAATGTAGTAATGATTAATAAAAACTTTTTAATTTTGTACAGTACTGTGATAATATTTATGAATAAATAAAGCGACAGGCTCCTTACCAGAAGCTAGAGAAGATGCAGGGCGTGTGAGTGACATCATACGGCTTCACTAATCATTAAAAACACACTAAAAATGTGAATTCACAATTCAAGCAATCACGTTGATAACATGTGCGTGAAGGAGAAAAAAAATAGGGAAACACATCATCTGCAACCAATCAGCAGGAGGGAGAAACAAAAGCTCTCAGCCATTGGCTAAATTTGAATCACATGCCAGTAATTTCTGGAGCTGCCACTAATCTGCAAGTATGTGGGGCTACAACCAATGAACAGGGAAGGGGGGGGGGGCTACTGTACTCTGCCCCCCCCCCCCCCCCCCCGAGTCCAAAGATATGCACATTAGGCTAATTGGCTGTTTGAAATTGCCCCTAGGTGTGAGTGTGAATGTTTGTGCGTGTTGCAATGCAATCTGGTAACCTGTTCAGGGTGTACCCTGTCTTTGTCCAATGTCGGGTGAGATAGGTTCCAGGGTCCCCATGACCCTAACAGGAGGTTGTTGTTTGGGAAATGAAAGAGTGAGTTTGTAAGTCAAAGAATTGATGTATACTGATTTTCCCTAAACGTTGATCCTTATAAAACGTATTAGAAGCTGTCATATTTCATTTTAAAACAATGAATCTGAAAGAAAAGTGAAATCAATGCTGTCATATTCGCTGTCACATTATATTTCTTCATCTATGCTCGATCGCATCTCATACCGTCAGGATGAATAAATGTGTGTGTGTGAGATTGCTGAGAACAGTGATGCTCCTCACCTACTGTTAGTATGAGCAAAGCCCCGGTGGAACGTAACCCAGCTTCTGTTTCTTTATAGTGGTTTTGATAAGACAGATGTTTCTCCTTCCCAGCTAAATATTGTGGCAGAGGCCTGCTGGAGGAACACGCCAGGAATGAAATCACCTCTCCATGTTCCGCTGCTTCAATCAGGCCATGTTAGACTTTCATAGCTTCAGCTATCAAAACTGAAAAATCATGAAGGAGAGAAGTAAGTGTGTGTGTGTGTGTGTGTGTGTGTGTGTGTGTGTGTGTGTGTGTGTGTGTGAAATGGGAATCAAGTTGGTGGGAAGTTTTGAAGTCATTGTGAAAATGGGTGCGCGGATGAAGAGCTCCAGCGTGACACTGGAGGAACGAGACCTTGTTTAGAAGGGCAGAGCTGATCAGGATGGCTGTTATTTCAAGCAAATTTCAAGCAATTAAAATCTCTCGTCTCATCTTCTTTTGCTTCATCCGGGGTCGGATCACAGGGGCCGCAGCCTAAGCAACGAGGTCCGGACGTCCCCCTCCTCAGTCTCTTCCTCCGGCTTTAAACCAGAATTAAAGAAAACAGAGCAAAAATGTTAAGAGTACATCGATATAATGCTTTTATGTCATTCTCTCTAATAGGGTCGTGGGAAGGGTGGAGCCTATCTCAGCCGTCTTTGGGCAACAGCACACTAAGCCTGGAATAGCTTGCCAGTCCAGGGAAGGATGAAGACACACACAACCATTCACATTCCCTCTCACTCATACGGGCAGTCTGGAACAGCCCATTAGCCTAATGTTCATGTCTCCGACCGGTGGGAAGAAACCGGTGCGCCCAGAGGAAACTCAAGCAAGCGTGGTAAAAACATTAAAAACTCCACACCGAAACACTCTTGGGACTTAAACCCAGTACGTTCCTGCCTCCTGCACCACCATGCCACCCACTGACATCAGATATTTCTTAAAACAAGTTTAACGAAGGTCTTCGCACAGGTCCTTCGTGAACGCTGTGATCAGGATTACGCTGTTAGTGCTGGATTCTGTATCTGTGTGCTGCCGCCGTGAAGCAGAAATATGTGAGAGTTTGTATTTAATACAAACAACAAACATCTCTATGACTTTTCTTTATGTTCATCCACATCTATGAGTCACATGCGGCTGTAGTAGCACCGCAGGGCTCCGAACCCAAGAGGATCTTATGATGCACCGAGCGAAGTAGCTATAACTAAAACATGTGACATCAGCCCCCGTAGTCTGAAACTCTGAAGGTTGTGTTCAGAGCTTGACTCCTTACACCTCCAGCCCCACACGAAGTGCTAACTGTTCTCCACCAAGATCTTCATCTCCATAGTTCTTGTGAGGACCTATTGATTCAGATGAAGCTCTATCGATTTGCAGCGTGGTTGCTCACTTTAAACACCCACGTTGTGGAATGCATTAGCATTATGGCAAAACATTGTAATATGAACGTATATATCAGCCCAAAGATAATACGTATTGCTTTTGTATCGCCTTATTTTAAGCCCACAGTTTTATCCTGAGCTGAGACTCTACTTCGTCCTTGTGGAAGCTCCTGGAAAATATAAGCTTACTTTACACTTTTGCACATTTCTTTGGAGAAAACAACGCAAAGTGAGTGTGGTGTTGCTTTTAAAGCTCACAATTCACACACAGGGGCTGCATGTTGGTCCAGTGGTTAGGACAACTGCCTCAGAAGAAGAAGGTGGTAGGTTTAAATCCCAGGATTGATAGGGACATGTGTGGAGTTCATCCCTGTCCATGCATGGATTTCCTCTGGGTGCTTCAGTGTCCTCCTTTCAGTCCAAAGACCTGCACTCACTCATCACTCACTTATTTTCCAAACCACGCAATACTATTAGGGTCGCAGGAAGGCTGGTGCCTTTCTCAGCCAGTCACTGGACAAAGGCGAGATACACCCTGAACAGGTCATCAGACCATCGCAGAGCCACAAAAATTCCTACATACAAATATTTACAATCACTTTCATACCCAGGAATAATTTGCAACAGTCAATTAGCCGAATGCACTCGCCCTTGGACTGTGGGAGGAGACTGGAGTACTGGGAGGAAACCTATACAAGCACGGGGAGAACATGCAAACCTCACACAGAAACACCTGAGCACTGGTTCATTTAGCACATTAGGGTAACTGGCTGTTCCAGATTGCCCCAGGTATGGGGTCAGTTCATTTTCTGTACTCGCTTAACCTAATTAGGGTCGTGGGGACGCTGGCATCCTATCCCGCCCGACTCCGGGTGAGGGCAGGGTTCACCCTGGACAGCTCGCCGGGCCATGGCAGGGTGGAAACACGCTGACATCTATGTAGCTCATCTTGTCAAAAGTCAGCGATGGCTCTTTTACGTGAGCCTCACACCACAGACAGTGAGAGACATGGCCGGCCTTCGATAACCCAGTTGGCTGCACTGGGGGGGACAGGTATGAGTGTGAGTGTAAAAGATTGAATGGGCTCGGTGCCCTGTGATAGTCTGATGAGCTGTTCAAGGTGTCCACCATGTTGACCTGGTGCTGGCTGGGATAAGCTCCAGATTCCATACAGATACAGATGCATGCTGTAAGAGCCACTCACTGCTGGGTGTTTTAGCTTTTCTGCTTTTGTGTCGATGGATTTTACCGGCCCGAACAAGGGCTGTTTTTCCTCCCTCCCTTGTCCCAGGGGAACTGGATAGATGCTTCCACGTCAAATCAGTCCTTGCTCCCTTTGAACACGCTTCAAACAATAGTGAAATTCGACTGCACTGTGTGTTTTGTTCATTGCCAGCCATGTGGATGGCACATGCTAATGGTCTGAAGCTGAGGACTTAACAACCATGTTTTGTTTTAAGAACGGACTCGGGAGCTGTTGGTCATTTCACAGGCATTTGGAAAGGCAGGAGGGGGCTTTGATCTAAAAGTGCTGGTTGTGTATGCAGCATGAGGAAAAAGGACAGGATGGAAATGTTTCAGATGCGGACAATGTAGCCACATGAAAAGGCTCTTTGTGGCATTGCGCTCAGTTCTCCGCAGATGGACAGCTTCCCTCCCCTTTTAAAATAAACATGAAAACCCTGCTCCTGTCCAGATGTGGCAATTCAGAACTGTCCTGTAATTTAAAAATATATATCAAACCCCTTTGGTCTAACTAGTACAACCGGACGTAACACTGAAATGAAATATGATTGGTCGGTTCGACTAACGGTCCAAAAGAAAAGCTATTAGAATTGCATTTGTATTCGCGATACTGTCCACGTCTCTCATTATCAACGCAATTTAACGTGTTCCTCTTACGTGCATGTCTGTGCAAACGTTTATTATTTTGTTCTCTGGTATGTAATGCAGAGTTCTCACTGTGGCCTTTACCCGACGTGGCCACAGCAAGAGCAACACAGCACTTTGCAAGTGTTTGCACCGTGTCAGCGTTACAAATCTCCAACCGATTTATCCTGCGATGGTGGTGCATGAACAGTGGTGGTGCTGGAGCGAACAGGGCCGTAGCACAGACTAAAGCTGACAGCTTAATAAGAATATCCCAGAATGTCCCCAATTATAGCAGCACACTCCTTGGTCTTTATATTAATGGATCATCTCATTGCCTTGACTTTTTCCTTATGAAAAATCCTCTGGCTTCCTCCTCCCCTCTCATTGCACAGCCAATAAAGCGTATCATTATCGGGGCCTGGTATGAGCGGTTGGCTTTGTAAGGTGCTATAATTTACAATATGTCTTATCTGTTTCATAAAAAATGAAGGAGGTAGTTACCCAAGTGGAGCCGCAGAGTAGTCTGCTGTGCCTTTTTCCACCGCCGTCCTATTCTGTGATTTCAGAAAAGGAAATTGAGAGTAAGTGATGACACAGATGGGTCAGAGATTGAAAAAAAGGCTGTTGTTTACTAATTAGAGGTGGTGCTGTGCTTCGCACATTCACCTCAGAGGAAGAGCGTCCTGGTCTCAGCGAGGGTGATTCTGACTGGGGTTTGCTTGTTCTCTCCGTGCCAGAATGGGCTTCCTCAGGCTACTCTGGTTTCCTCATTCATTCATTCAACAGTTTATTCCTACCAGGCTGTGCTAATTGGTTGTTCCAAACTGCCTTTGTGTGTGTGTGTGTGTGTGTGTGTGTGTGTGTGTGTGTGTGTGTGTGTGTGTGTGTGTGTGTGTGTGTGTGTGTTTTTTGGCCCTGTGATTGGCAAGCTATTCAGGGACTACCTTGAACTCCTCCTAGGGCTGGCTTTAGCTCTAATGACCCAAAAAGATGAAGTGGCTCAGTAAATTAATGAACGACAGAAGTTGTCGCAGGTATGAATGTGAGTGCTAATCATCGTGAGTGTGTTTCCCGAAAATGGATTAACAGTGTTACCACCCATCGCTCAGAGTTGGCTGAGATAGGCTCTGGCCTCACAGCGATGCTAGCAGTATAAAGTGGTTTAGTAAAAGACTGAATTATAGTCATCGCCCTCTCGGGGGTCTTTACAGTGGCGCATTAATGAGCTGGGTGTGATATAATTGCAGGTAAAGTTTTCCTTCACATCTTCCTCAATTGCTTCACTCGTATTTACTTATTTTCTTATCAGCACTCCAGGACGGTCTCCAGTGCTTAGCGCTTCAAAAGCGGTATTCCGCGAGTTTTCCTTCAGCTTAAATTTGTATTAAGTAACACAAATACAAGCCTGAGATCCTTCAGCAGTGCTTTACAACATCTGAGGTGTGTCTGGAGAGTCAGCAGTTTACTGTTTGACATTTAGTGGCAGATTAGTGAATTTCACACCTCCTGTCCTCCCATTCGTAATTAGCACGATAAGGTAGTCTGCTGCAGCATACAGCTGTGTGTGTGTGTGTGTGTGTGTGTGTGTGTGTGTGTGTGTGTGTGTGTGTGTGTGTGTGTGTAGCATCATTACTGAACACCTGGAGATGAACAGCTTGTGGCTGCTGCTCAGTGTGACCCTGAATAGGGCAACTCGCTGAGCCCAGAGCTTGTGAATGATGGTGGAGGAGGATTTGTCAGATCTGGGACATTCCCAGGAGCTGCAGTTTGTCTTTGTTGACAGCCTGCACCCACCTGAAAGGCTACTCTTCTCATCTCCGCACTAATGTGAATGCCGTGTGCTAGCTGATGGTTCGAACCCATCTTCTCCAGTGTCCTCCAGAGTGTCTCCTTGTTTCGGATTTTAAATCTGTTTTTAAACGTGTCGTCAACATAATCTGTGTTAAATATCTCTATCTGCCTACATGTATAACACTGACACTAAACACGGAGATGAATATTACCTGCCTATTACCTTTCAGCCTAAACAGCAACGCTCTTGCTCTTGAATTCATTATCTAAAGTTTATTCTTTTAAAGAAATTGTTCTTATTTTCCCAAATTACTTCAAAACAGTTAAAAAAAGAATTTTGTCTTATTTTATTTTGTGCTGTTCAAGGCTGTCAATGAAACCCGAATGTTACATGAGCTCTTTGTAATGGCAGGAGAACAAAAGGAAAAATGAATCATATTAATGGCAGATGGTCGAACAGGAAGTATAAAAGAGGACTGTGGAGCGTACTGTTTTGGCCGACATCCTCTGGAAACGTTTGTGGCCTTTATCCTTCTCTACTCACAATAGAGTGATGTCATCCACAAAGAGATGTACACTCAGCATATTATTACATCATGTCCTCTGTCCCCTGTTCCAAAGAACTATATTTTGCTCTGAAAGGAGTTCTCCATCATCTCATCGGCTTTTCAACCTCTGTGTCAAGTGAGTTGCTAGTATGTCATGATACCAGTGAGTCCCCATAAATTCCCACAAATCAACTCGATCGAATAATTTAATATTATGATGCTAGTTTATAGAAATTGGCGGCATGGAGGTGTAGTGGTTAGCTCATTCGCTTCTCAGCACATAAGTCCTGGGTTTGAGTCTTGGGCTCAGGGAGGACGTTTCTGTGTGGGTGGGGTTTGCATGTTTATCCCATTGCTTGTCTGGATTTCCTCCAGGTTCTTCGGTTTCCTCCCAGAGTCCAAAGACATTCACAAAAAACTGATTGGCTGCTTGAAATTTCCAATAGGTTCCAATGTTGGTCAAAGTAAATGTTGATGGTGAACCCCACCTTTGCCCAGAGTCAGAGCTGTGGTCTCATGACCCTATAGGATAAAATGCTTCAGCAAATAAAGAACTGCGGAGGTCAGTGGTGGTTTCGTGGTTAATACGATGGGCTACTAATCCAAATGTCAGCGGGTCAACACTGTTACTACTGTTGGACCCTTGAGCAAGGCCCTTAACCCTCAATTGCTCGGTTGTATGAAAATGATAATTGTCAGTCGCTTTGGATAAGAGCATCTGCCACATGCTGTAAATATAACTATTTATTGAATATTGCTTATCCAGAAAATACATTTTAATTTAAGTACGTATTTATAATTGTCATAATCATCATCATCTTCCGCTTAATTCAGACTTGGGTCATGGGGGGGCAGCAGCCTAAGCAATGAGGTCCAGAGGTCCATCTCCCCAGCTACTTCATCCAGCTTTTTCGGGGGAGACCGAGACGTTTCCAGCCCAGCCGAGAGACATAATCCCTCCAATGTGTTCTAGGTCGATCCATGAAGCCAAAAGGACATCATTATCTGCAAAAAGCAGAGATGCGACCCGATGGCCACTAAACCAGAACCCCTCAATGCCTCGGCTGCACCTAGAAATTCTCTCTCCCTTGCTTGAATCGCTACCTTATCGTGGTGGAGAGGATTGCATGTCCTAATGGTCTCCTAGGAGCTATGTTTTTGGGGGGCATTAAGCCCCTGGTGGGGTCAGTTAAAACAAACAGGTCCTATGTGAAGCGTGGTTCAAAACCCCTATGGAAAAACGTAAAAGTACACGGTCTCCTTTGTCCGGATGCGAGTCACCGAGGACCCCCCTGAAGTCAGGCCTGGGAGAGAGGCTTAAAGGCAAGCGCCTGGTGGTTGGTTGGGCTTCTGCCCATGGAGCCTGGCCGGGCCCAGCCAAGAATGGAGACACGGGTCTGCCTTCCCATGGACCCCACCACCTTTGTGAGGGGCTATAGGGGTCGGGTGCAGTGTGAATTGGGTGGGAGTCGAAGGCATGGGTTCTGTCGGACTGATCCCCGGTGACTGACTCTAACTCCTGGGACATTTATAATTGCTTATAACTAAATTTAAATTTTATTTCAGCACTTAGATGTTCAGGTTTTTACTCAGAGATTCATTTTAAATCAAAGTCTTCAGTAACCACCAGAAATTATTGTATTAGTTCGTACAGTGAGAAATGTAAATAAGGACCCAGGAATACATGCTCAAGATTTCAGAGGTTTAAATCCCACTTGTTTTACCATGAATGTAGTAGAACTGTAAGAGTGGAGCACACCGCACAATTCAACACAGTCTATCAATCATCAAGTGAATACTTCTCATCATGGCCAGGACTGAATGGCGTGTACTGAAACAGCCCCACTGCTGACTTTTTTGAACACATGTTGCATCAATATGGCTTTTGCAGGTGATAGAAAGTGAGGTTTTGGCCTGGGTGCTCATACAATGGGTCTCTGTAGTGTAGCCAAGCACAAGGAGCTCATTGTGGAGTAAGATCTCAGGCTCTGCTTCTTCAGTCAAGTGAGATGAAAACTAATTATAGCTGACTGCATGCAAAGGTTCCTGTTTTCATGTGCTGTCTGGTCTTGTCCAGACCACTTGGCAGTGTTTAGTCAAATATGGTGTAGAAGTAGGAAGGAAGAACTGACTGTTAAGGTTTGAAGGCTGAATCCAGCACTCTGTGTATTGTGTTACACTCGGCCTCTGGATGCATTTATACAGAACCTGATCAAATACACTCGCTTTCTCTCTCATACTGAAGACTAAAAGATTTTATGACTACACTTACACGCAACTCTATGAGCATTATCACAGTGTCCCTCTGTGAGAGAGATTTCCTTTCGGCTTTTCCCCGATCTCAGGGGTCGCCACAGCGAATCATTCGCACGTATGATTTGATTCATAGGTTTTTACGTCGGATGGCCTTCCTGTCACAACCCTTTTAGCGAGGGACAGAAACACGCTGACGGCTTTGCAGCTCCTCTTCACGAAAGTCAGAAATGGTTCTTTTACATCAACCTCTCACCATAGACAGTGACAGACATGGCCCGCCTTTGATAACCCAGTTAGTGCACTGGAGGGACAGTGACAACCTTGTGGAGAGTGGGACTCAAACCCCCAACCTTAGGATCAGCGATCCAGCGCCCTATACATTTTCCTGGAAACAATCTGTCCACGTGTGCTTGGACTCTACTGGGAACGAACCCCTCTTGTGGTGGTCATATTTACTCGTTCTTCCTCAGATTCTTACCCACAGAGAGCCGCAGGTGAGCAGGGGTGCAGCACACTGAATCCCCACTGACTCCAGAGCCAGTCATAAACAACCTGCATGCCTCTCTTGGTCTCCATCACGCTGCCTGAGCCTCCCCAAGCTCTTTTTCAGAGTTCTCATAGACAGATATTTTCGGTGGAATTCATATCTGTTTATATCTCTCAGGCGGTGTCGTGGTTTGCACGTCTTCCTCACGGCAAAAAGGTGCTGGTCTAAGTCCATAAGTCCAAGGCTCGGCTAAGGTGTTTTTGTGTGGGGTTGCATCCTGTTCCTTTGATTGCATAGCATTCCTCTGCATAGTCTGGTTTCCTCCTACAGTTCAAAAGGATGCACAGCAGGGTAACGTTTCAAATTACCCCTAGGGGTGAGCAAGTGTATGAATGGTTCTGTGTGTGTGTGTGTGTGTGTGTGTGTGTGTGTGTGTGTGTGTGTGTGTGTGTGTGTGTGTGTGTGTGTGTGTGTGTGTGTGTGTGTGTGCTCTGCAGTAGAGTAACACGTTTTTGGTTGAGATAGGCCCTAGTTTTTCCACGACCTTGAATAAGCAATTTGTAAAATAAATGAGTGCATAATGTGCGTCAAATTTGTATTCATGATCATAAAGTATTATTTGGAATTTTATTTATATTCTTAAACAATGTTGAATTTCAGCAGTCTTGTTATCTGTCCTTGAAGAGAAGTGGTTCAATTGTCCAGGCCATTACAATGCTCATTGTTGCCATTCTTCTTCATTTGCATGTTCAGCTATGGTATCGGTGGACCTGTCTTATGTTTACCATGCTACAGCTCCAGCTGGTGATCTGAAGCTCATCACCTGATCGTGATTGCTGCATCTTTGCCAGGCATGGACTGCTCCTGGTGCCCGTCTGGGCAAAATGAGGACTAATTGAAAGTGAATGCTGCTCCGGTGCTGATCTGGATAAATATGGATGTGTAGCCTGAGAAGGAATGACCAGTTTTATGGAATAAGTGAACGCATCACAATGCAGGGTTATCAGAGACTGGACTCCCAAAAGATGCAGTTAGTTAGAAAAGGAGGATTCATTTTCAAACTACCACTCCGATATTGGAGTGGAATGGTGACATAGTGGTTAGCACATCTGCCTTACAGCAAGAAGGTCCTGGGTTCGAGTCCCGGGCAGGTGGAGTTTACATGTTCTCCATGTGATTGCGTGGGTTTTCTCCGGGTACTCTGGCTTCCTCTCACAGTCAGCTAATTTGGCTGTTCCAAATTTCTCCAAAGTGTGGGAATGAATGATGTCCGTGTATGCCCTGTAGATGGTCTGGTGCGCTCTTTAGGGTCTAAGGTAGGCTCCAGCCTCCCCGAAACCCTAATAGGAGTTAGCAATGAATGAACTAAGCCTCTATAGTAAGAAAAGAAAAACACTGGAAACAGTCCTGAGGTTAGTTGGATTGTGAAGTAGTCACCACAATCGTTTTAGGATATGAGCACACAGCTGAGCATGTCACAGCTGAGCAGCAGATGAGACTCACAGTGAGACAACTGCCTCAGAGTTCTTCTCGTGGAGTACCGTGTAATGTTGCATGTGTAATGTAATGAGCTTTGATTTTGTACTAACAGCGTGTGGAGATCGGATAATTACTTTTTTAAACTGTGGAGTTTGCTTAGGTCTTGGCCTCTGAACTGTACCAATAAATGGAAAGTGAGGAAAATGTAAGCCAATATACACAGAACAACAGGAGCCATCACTGGAGCAGGCATGCTGTGATTACCACGGGACTAGTTGATCCAGGTAGTGATAAGTGATGAGGGGACAACAGGCAACACATTACGGTACAAAGTTCAACCATTCATCAGCCAAACTGGAAATCGAATGAGGTCATGAGGAAGTCTCGGTGAAGGCGGAGTACACCCTGAAAAGCTGACCAGATCATCACAGGGCCAACACATTCACACAACTACTCATATTCACACCTCGGAACAATTTGGAACGGCCAATATCAAGGTGATTGGTTGATACCCCTGAACAGTTCACCAATCCACCAGAAATGTCGCAGGGGTCAACCTGTTTTTCATTCGAACCCGCTCCGTAATTAGTAGTAGTACTAGGAGTAGTAGTAGGCCTCCGTCAGTCCCGAAGGACTATGGCTGCGCTCTGGCTGGTATCCCGGCTGGTGATACTCTCCAGTGCGCAGAGCCGGGGTAGGGAGTAATGGAGGACAAGCTGTTACCCGAACAGCAAGTCCCCCTCTCGGCGCCACCGGAAGGATCCGATGGAAGGGCGAGTGCCGATACGACTGGGTTCCAGTGCCGCTGCAGGAGTTACCAGAATGTTACTGTGAACGAACTGCCTCAGGGGACTCCGCCTCCCGATTAGAAACACGCTGGCGGCGTTGCAGCTACTCTTTTATGAAAGTCAGCAATCGTTCTTTTACATGCCTCCCACCATAGACAGTGAGCGACATGACCGGCCTTAGATAACCCAGTTAGCTGCACTTGAGGGGGCAGTGGCAACCTTGTGGAGAGTGGGACTTGAACCCCCAACCTTATGATCAGCGATCCTGCACCCTATACCACTAGACCACCACTGAGCCAGTAATTAGTGCATCATTGTTTTGAACTCCTGTGTACAAATATAACACGTGCATGTCTTTGGACTATGGGAAGAAACCGGAGTACCTGGAGGAAAGACACAGGGGGGACTCCACAAAGAAACACTCTTACCGACCTGAGACTTGAACCCAGGACCTTCTTGCTGTGAGGTGAATGTGATAATCACCGTGCCACTGTGCTGCCCAGATGCAAAGTAGCCGTGAGGAAAAGACTATTACCAAGCATGCCATGCTTGCACTCAAAGCAGACTCAGCGTTTCCTTATTTCCCTTCCCTTTTCCATCTGAGTCTCACACACACACACACACACACACACACACACACACACACACACACACATTTATACTGACTCTTTGGGGCACTTAGCAACAGTCTCATGAATAGCCTGTGCATGTGCATGTGTTTGGACTGTGGGAAGAAACTGGGGTCCCAGAGGAATCCCACACAAGCATGGAGCAGACACACAAATTCCACTGAGCAATGCCAAAACGCCCTGGACTCGAACCTGGACCTTCTTGCTGTGAAGATGATGTAGTAACCACAACACCACTGTCAATCACCACAAAGAAGGTTTCAGTGCTGCATTTTCAGGAGAGATTCAGTGATTCTGTGTCTATTGATTCAAATTCCAGTTCCTGGCTGATTCAAGGCAATTAGAATCTTCTGCTGCTGAAACTTGCTTGAAATGATCCACCAACCAGTGACAGTGATGCTACTTTGGACATCAGGTTAATGCTTGTTGTTGCTATGTGCACTCAGTAGAATTTTGTAAAGACACATACCAAGTTATTGGGTTGTTCATAAGGAGACATCCAAGAGCACGAGATGAGCGATGGGACACTTTAATCCCACTTTACACTGCAAGTCTGCTGAAGCAATATTGCAGACATCGTCCAATTCTGCACACAAAAGATATTGCATAAAGGCTTCTGTCTGACATCTGAGGAGGACGTGAACAATACAACAGTACAATCCTTTCTCTGCTGTAGATAAATGGGCAAAAAAAAAAAAAAAAAAATCAAGTGAAAACTGCATGCAGTCAGCGATATTTCTATCTTAAACAGGTCAGCAGCGTGGGTATTACATCTACTGCTTTTCTTAATTTGAAGAATTAAATCTTCCAAAGGTTCGAATGTGAGGAGTGAAACATGGTCTCATTCTCACTTACTGAACTACTTACTCCTATTCGGTGGAACCTGTCTCAGCCGACCCTGAGCGAGGGCGGGGTACACCCTGAACAGCTCAACAGACCGTTGCAGGGTAAACACCCACACACAACCATTGACATTCACACCTAGAGGCAATTTGGAACAGTTTAATGTGCATGTCTTTGGATTGTGCAAGGAAACCAGAGTACCCTGAAGAAACCCACCCACACCCAACTACAGACAAAACTTGCAAACTTCACATAGAAATGCCCTTACCAAGCCTGGGACTTAACCCCGGGTGCTTTTTCCTGTGAGGTGGTCATACTGGCTACTGCACCACCATGACACTGAGAGTGCAGCAGCAATTGCAAAATACGTGAGCTTTTTTACATGTGCATTTTTTTTGTGGTGAATTGGGCACAGGTTTTACATAATTAAAAAAAAAAAATCACATAGAAAGATCCATTTATAGTAAAGACTTAATCTTCTGGCAAAGGTAATCAGACGTGTACCCTAACAGTAAATGATCTTTATAAAAGCCTCTGATGTACAGTACTGATTTTCTATTTAATTTACTTTGTGTACGTGGCACTTTTAACAACAGCCACTGTCTGAAAGCAGTAATTGGTAAGTAAATTAGAGATAATATCTATTCATTCATTCATTCATTCAATTGCTCAAATGTTTCATCTTATTTGGGTTGTGGGAAGGCTGGAGCCTGTAAGCCCACTGCGAGAAAAAAACAGGGCACACCCTGAATCCACCATAGTGGCCAAAAAACACAACCACCATTTACACTCACACCTAGGGGCAATTTAGAACCGCCAATTGACCTAATGTGTATGTCTTTGGACTGTGGGAGGAGAACCCATGGAAAACCCATGAAAGCACGGGAAAAACATACAAACTCCAAACAGAAATGCTTTCTCACAGGACGACATGCTACACTACACTACCATACCACCGAAAGAATTATTTATAAATTTCCCATTTCTAATAAGCAACGGAAAGCTAACATGGGGAAGGAAAAGCTCTCTGAGATGACAGGAGGCAGAAACCTTGAGAGGAACCAAACTCAAAACTCAAAAGGAAACCGGTTCTGTTCTTGGTTACACCAGAGGGTAGGACTATAAATAATTTTTCATCTAGTCAAAAACTTCCGATTGTGTTAACAGGAATTTGAATATGACCATCAGAAGTCATTTATGAATTTGATATCTTTTTAACCTTAAAGGTTCACAAACACATACATGTGTTTTTTTCATTATCCTAAATGTGAAAAATGTTCAAAGAAAATAAAATCTTGCTTAGAATGCACACAAAAAAATGTTGAAAAGTCATAACCTGTGCTGTATCATCAGTAAAAGACCCTTGGGCTCAGCTAACGTATTTTCTCTATTCGCATTATGCATGATTTACCCAAATTCTACACGTAATTAATTATGGATGAATGATCAAGCAGTGTGAATACAGCCTGCAAAGAGGATTCATTAATTTCTGATATAGCTTCAGACATGAGACTGATGAACCGGGTGTGAAGAACTCATAATATAAATGCTGATAATCGATGATGACATTGAGACATTTGTTTAATGATTGTAGTCAGTGTACTCCTAATGTCACTGTCGGCGACTGTACTAGATGCTTTATTCCAACCTACAGGCTGGCAGTGTACTTCAAAACCAAAGGTTCACATGAATACATTGTTTATTATTTATTATAACACTACAGGGCCTACATGTGTGATATTTGTATAGCCCCAACTTCACTGGACATCAATATCCATACCATACATAAAAGAATCGCTCTGGGAAGGAAAGACTCAGGGATCAGAATCAGAATCAGAATGGCTGCTCCGGTCGCAACAGGTCCACTTGTGAGTGGTGGCAGCCCTGTTGGTGTTTCAGTACTGTTCTGCTTCTGTTACTGTTCTACAGTATTTGCTTCCCTGTTTGGAGTTGTTGGTGTATTGTATATCTCCATGCTGTGTGGTCAGCTGCTTGGTTTTCCCAGGGCTTTTAATGTCAAGGGACTTCATGTCTCTCTTACAGACATCCAAGCATCGCAGCTCAGGGTTCTCATTTCATTTGCCAACACCCTGCTGAGGTCTTTGGAGATATGTTGATTCTTCATGCAGTGAACATGACCCAGCCAGTGCAGTCTGCATTGCCTGAGCAAGGGAAACATGCTGGCAAGGCCAGTGCAAGACAGAACCTCAGCACTGGTCACTCTATCATGCCATAGGATACCCAGAATCCGATAGAGCATTGCACACTGCCATAGAGCAATGTACACAGGCATTTACACTACCATCTTCATCAGTCTGCTGTTATCCCACATTCTCTTGGTGAGTCAGGCAAGAAGTGTTGCTTCCTTCCCTACCCCTTTCTCAAGTTTAGTGTCCAGGGAACGGTTATCACTGATGGGAAACCGGAGGTAGCTGAACTGGTGGGAAATGTACAGTATGTAGTTTTCGATGGTGATGACTGGAGGGGTCTCTATTGGGGGGTCTCTATATCTTGTCCCAAAACTTGTTTTTTTTTCATGCTGATGGCCATTTTGATGTCCTTGCTTGCCTGGGAGAAGTGATACATCAATGCCTGCAGTTCATCCCAAGTGTTGGTAGCAACTGCTGTGTCAGCAAGAAGCATGTCTCCGATGAGGACTTTATAAACTTTTGTTTTCACTTTGAGCTCGGCAAAGTTGGAAAGTCAGCTATCAGATCTGGTGCCCAGGTAGATTCCCTCTGTTGTGTTGCCAAATGTATGCTTCAGGAGCACAGCAAAGAAAATCCTGAATAGTACCATGACAAAAAGTCTTGTTTTACATTGCTGTATATGTTAAAAGGCTTGGAAGAGCTACAATCAGACTGCATTGTCCCTTTCATGTTGTCATCCAAAAATTCTATCATAATCTGCAATTTTGATGGGTAGCTTATCTTTGTCAAGATCTGAAAAAGTCCATCTCTCCTGATCAGGACTTCATCAGTCTGTCTTCATCAGATCAATTTAAATATTGTACAGGGACATCTGCTTCTTTCTGCATTTCTCTTCAAATGGACAAATGTAGAGGATTATGATGTCCACTGTCGACCTTTCAGCTTGGAAGCCGCACTGCAACTCTGGGTGGCCATGCTCAGTCAGCTGCTGTAGATAAGTCAGGAGGACATGGGAAGACTTCTGTCTGCCTTGTTCTTCTATAGAGTGATGATCTTGGCACCTCTCATATCTTGTGGTAGAGCTCGTAATTGCCAGCTCTAAAACAGGACCTAGTGGTGTAGAGATGAACACTCCCATCAACCAAATCCCCAGGTTGCAGATAGGGGAATGGCCTCCAGATTTGTGGGTTAGCTGCGAATATATTGAATAGGCAGTCCCAGAAAAAGTCACGGGTTGCCCTTTGGCAAGGCACAGCACCCATTTTGTCACCCATCTGGGTTACTGGGTAAATAGCCAAAACAATTAGTGAAATATAACTTCCACCATACAGCACCCGTAACATCATGGTCCGGAGGCTAATCATAAGCTATGGAAACAAGGTAATGGGCAACAGCCTTGAGGGCATCTGGACACCGTTCAGAATTGTCAGGGGCATAAAGACTGCTGTCCCCAACTGGACAATAATCAGAATGCCCAGTTGCCCGAGAACAGCTCAAGTCAGGGTCAGCCTACTGGCCCAATTCAATTCTCCAGCTGCACACATTGTGATGTGCATCTCTCACGAGTCCACTCTTTGTGTCCAATGGTAGAAGGACACAAGCACAGAACTGGGCAACATATTTGCTAGCTGCAGTGAGGTCAGCACCCTTGCTGCAGCAAAACGTTATACCCATTACAGGCCATTCAGCAAGAAATAGCTGCAAATAGCATCAGACCAATGGCCAGTGTTACATAAGGATGATGGATTAAGGCTAAAATCCTCAGGACTCCCTGGCCCTGATAAGCCCAGTTGCAACCACAGCAAGTACATTACCAAGATTAAGGTCGCCTTGTGAGACGTTCATACCATGTCAGATACATCAATACTGAAACACCAAGCTACTGAGTGCCACTTTGTACTAGTAGCCACAGAGCTAGAAAGATTGAACATTGATATGGCCTGTCTTAGTGAGTGTCGAATCTTGGGTGAAGGAGAATTTTCAGCTGGAAATTATATTTTCCTTCACTTTGGATGGGACAGTGACAAGCCAAAACAAGAAGGTGTAACATTGCAATGAGATCATAACCTTCATCCTTCCATGCAAAAATGGAAGGGCATACTATCCTCCATAATGACCATGCTTATGGAGCTGAGTAAGAAGTGTGGTGCTATCTTCATCAGTGTTTATGCTCTTACATTCAAGAGACCAATAGAAGAAAAAGTGCTCTTCTATGATCACCTTACAGCAGCCCTTACAGAATTTTCACCCAATGACAGACTCTTCCTCCTTGGTGAATTTAATGCCAATTGTTCGCAATAATACAGAATCCTGGCTCAATGCCATTGGACCAAATGGTTTAGGGGAAGAAAACATGCAAGATGTGACCTTCCTAGGACTTTGCACAAGGTTTGGATTCCTCAAATCAAACACCATGTTCACGCACCGTGGCACGCACAATGGGAGCTGAGAAACACCCATGATCTCAGATTTGGCGCATAATTGATTACATCATCATCAAGTATCACTACAAAAGTGACCTTGCAGATTCAAGGGTACGTTGAAGCACAGATTGCTGGACTAACTGAAAGTTAGTCTGCACAAGGCTTCACTTGTGTTTCCACATCTCCATCCAGTGCAGACACAGGGGTGTACCTTCCTGTTTTAATGTGGCATGCCTCAATATACCTGAGATCAAACAAGAACTTCAGGACACCATTGCCTCACAGCTCCCCAATATCATCTCAATGAGTTTAGAACAACGATGTCTGGATTTGAAAACCACTTTGTATAATACCGCAAAAGAGATTCTTTGATTGCATAACCATAACCACTGAGTGGTTCAGTGAGAATGATTCCATCATCATGGACTTTCTCAGGAAGAAGCAACAGTGTTTTGAAGCTGTTCTTCATAATGAAACACCAGAGAACCAAAAACACTACTGATGAGCTCGTACTCTCTGCCAACGAGCGCTCCAAAGGATAAAGAACCAGCGGTGACTGGATAGAGCTGCAGAGATTGAGACCTATGCACAGTGCCATAACTTGAGGAGCTTCTTCGAAGCACTTTGACTTGTCTCCCAACATGAGTCAGATGGCATCAACCCAGTAGATAGGGCCAATGTAACACACCTCACTGATAAAGATGACATCCTATCAAGATGCAGAGAGCATTTCTGTACACTTCTCAACCAACCAGGCAAACCTGATATATCTGTCCTGGAAGACATCCCATGGGAAACTGTCTTACGTGAGCTTGAACAAGTGCTCACAATTAATGAGGTAATCAAGGCTCGGCACCTGGTCCCGATGGCATCCCCAGAGAAACCCTGAAGACAGGAGATCCAGCACTCTCTGCAGAACTACATAATCTGCTTAAGATCATCTGGGTAGAAGAAAAGGTACCCAAGCACTTCAAGAATGGCATAATCATCAAACATTTAAAAAAGAAATAGCACTACTCTTGTGGAAACTACTGTGGCATAACTCTGCTGGCAATAGTTGGGAAAGTATATGTCTGCGCCTTCTTAAACAGAGTGCCATTTATCCCAGAGACACAATACAGTTTTCAATCAGGTTGTGCCATCACAGGCATGATGTTTACCCTACGACAACTACTTGAGAAAAGCCACGAGCAACATCATTAACTCCATTTCATTTTGGCAGTAAAACGGCAGACGCCCCTTGGAAGGCGACATTGCGGAGCTCTGACTCATTTTATTTCATTGTTTGTCTCGATTTGTTCTGTTTGCTGTTTTGGTTGTTTATTTTTTGCATTATGCTTGTCTATGACCAGACGACCCTACGACAGCTAAAAGAGTGCAGTATGTTCGAACATTTAGACCCGAACATGCTCAACTCCTATCTTGAGCTAATACGCTACGACAGCTCGATGCTAGCCCACACCCAGAAAAACAATAAGCTCAGTCGGTGACGCGGCAGGCGGGGAGCGGCCGAATGACGACTCTGGTGCTTGGATAGCAGTGGTGGCTAGCTAGCACTTCCGGTCATACTATTTGCAAATGTTCAGTCTCTGCAAAGTAAGATGGACGAGCTTCATATACTGATAGCAACGCTTAGGGATCTACAGGTCTGCTCCATGCTGTGTTTCTGTGAAACATGACTCAAGGAGAGTACACCCGACCAGGAAATTATACCAGCCGGCAACGACCTTCAGGGAGGACCGGAGCACAGCGGATTGCAGCAAGACAGCAAGGCGGAGGAACAGCGGTCTTTGTTAAAGAACCTTGGTGTACTGCCTGTAAGATTATCTTTAAATCTTGCTCTGTGGATATAGAATATATGGCCATTTTATTTACCCAGAGAACTACAATGTATCATTGTGAGTGTCCTGCACATCTTCCCCACCGCTAGAGAGGTAGCTGCACTGGGGGAGCTACACGATATGATCAATGAGCATGAAAACACATCCTGACGGGGCATTTATTATTCTGGGGACTTTTAATCACTGCAACCTCAGGAAAGACATGCTCAAACTGTATCAGTTTGTAACTTTTCCAACCAGGAACAATAAAACATTAGATCACTACTACAGCAACATTAAAAACGCTTACATAGCCGAACCAAAACCCTACGTTGGAAGGTCTGATCACCTGGCAATTCGGCTCAAGCCCACTTACACCAAGAGGCTTAAAGCACAGCCAGTCACAACAAAAACAGTCAACACCTGGTCTGACAACGCACAGGCTAGTCTGCAGGGTTGTTTAGAGGCCACAGACTGGTACCTTCAAAGTGGCCACGAATGATATCCATGAGTACACAGAAGCTGTGAGTGACTACATCAGCTGGTGCACATCCATATGTGCTCCCCCCAGAACTGTGCGTGTGTTTCCAAGCCAGAAACCCTGGTACAATGGAGACATTAAGAATAAAATAAAAAAACGGCAAGGAGCTTTCAAGTCTGGAGATCAAGGGGAATATAAGAAAGCCCAGTACGAGTTTAGGAAGTCCATCAGAACTGCAAAGAGGACTTATTCCCAAAAACTTGAAAGTTACTTAAGTAATAACACACACAGTATGTGGTGGGGAATCCAAGCAGTCACGTATTACAAGACGACAGCACTAACCACAGACCCTCATGATGTCTCCCTCCCTGACAGCCTAAACACCTTCTACACCAGGTTCGACAGACTGAATACAGACTCTCCCTCAAAAGCCCCCTGCAACTCCACAGATAATACCTTTCAGGTGACACCCGCACAGGTCCTGAAGACTCTGAGGTGAGTTAACCCCCACAAGGCTGGAGGACCAGACAGTGTACTCCCCAGAGTTCTGAAGACCTGTGCGGTACAACTGACTGGTGTGTATGCAGACATCTTCAATCTGTCTCTACGCCAAGCCATAGTTCCCCATGGCATTAAGTCCTCTATTATCTTACCAGTTCCAAAGAAGTGGAACCCATCTCTCCTGAATGACTTCAGGCCAGTGGCAATTATGTCAGTTGCCATGAAATGCTTCGAAAAACTGGTTCTCACACACATCAACCACTCAGTACCAGACACGACTGACCCCCTTCAGTTTGCCTCCCGCCCCAACCACTCAGTGGATGATGCAGTTGCCATTGTGATGCATCACATCCTACAACATCTGGACAGCAGAGGAGCACATGTCAGGGTACTTTTCCTGGACTATAGCTCTGCTTTCAACGCCATACTACCGGGCAGGCAGACTGGGAAGCTGACAGAACTCGGTGTACCGACCCCCACCTGCGACTGGATTCTGGATTTCCTGACTGACAGACCACAGGTGGTGAGAATGGGAAGGAGGGTGTCAGTGAAGCTCACAGTCAACACAGGATCACCACAGGGCTCCTGCCTCAGTCCAAAACGCTTCACCCTGTATACACACAACTGTGTCTCCACCCAAGAAAATACCACCGTCATAAAGTATGCTGACGACATCACCATCCTGGGCCTTATTAAGGGTGGGGACGAATTGGGCTACAGGAGTCTGGTGAACAACATTCTTATCTATGGAGAGGATAACAACCTCAGTGTAAACATAGATAAGACAAAAGAAATAATAACAGACTTTAGAAAATATCCAACCCCCTGCAACCACCCTTCATCAAGGAGACTGAGGTGGAGAGGGCTGACAGCTGTAGGTTCTTGGGACTACAAATAACATCGGATCTGAGCTGGACTTTGAACACTATGGCCATAGTGAAAAAAGCCCAGAAGAGACTGTTTCATCAGGATGCTCAGAAAAGCTGGCCTGCACTGTTGTCCTCCCACCCAGGTCTACAAAGGGCTGATTGAAAGCATCCTCACTACAGGCATATATATATATATATATTGAGTGGGATAACAAGGCAATGTCATCCGCATAATCCAGGTCATCAAGTTGTTGGGTAAGAGTCCACTGTAGCCAGTTCTTACACCAACACTTGTACTGTAGATGTTTTAAATACCGAGTCGATTGCTATGAGGAATAATGCCAGCCTGAAACTAGTATGCATTCATGATACTCCACGGTACGCCAAAGTGAGTACCTTCGTGGGAATTGTGAGCGCCATCACGGAACGATGTGGAAGCTATGATCGAGATGAGTGCAATTGAGTGGCAATGCCGACCCATAAAATGAAACGTGTTCATTAATTTTATCACCTTGGGTACCTTTCCGCAAACTATAAGGTGTTAGGAGCATGTACATATTTGTGTGACTGTAAATATAAAATTAATGGAAGAGAGTCACATGGTGTGACTCAGCTGTTTGAGTCTGTAATTTTCCATAGGGGACCTAGTTGCGCATGCGCCCTGGTGGTGGGTCAGGTGATTGTGGAATTTTCCACAATCATGGAACATTCGAACAGCAGGGAATCTATATTCAGGACCTGCTGCAGACTGGCTACAGTCTCTTACAGTCTCCTCCAATTTCCTCCAGTCTCCTCCAGGATTTCGGGTTTCTTCGTGGCAGATCAACTAAGGAGACTCATGAGGCAGATCACCAAAAGGGGAAGTCATCCATGGTGAACCATGGAACACACTTCACCTAAGTTTCGTTGTTCGGGACTTCGTCAAAGTCCATCATCCACATCCACACAGCCCACGCGAGGATGGTCATCATTTGTTTCATCCGTCACGCGGGATGGCCAGCAGTTTATGCCGTGGTCTGTCGTGCTTTGCTGGTTTAATGGGGCAATTTCTATCCTCTAAATTTTCCTATCCGTAACAAGTGGGGGCTCGTCTGATAGAATCCATTAGGCATATGTAACATAAGAAAGCTGTGAGGAAACAGTGAGGGCACGTGTAAATGCCCACCACGTCACGGGTAATCAATGCCGCGCAACGTTACACCTGTATCCTCAATGGTGCTCTTGTGTCCTCCATGGTGTTCATAGACTGCTCAATGTTTCCTCTTATACACTACGCATTGTCCAACATTAACTGTTGGCGGACCAGGGAGTGAGTTGTGGACAGACCGGTGTTTCTCACTGTTTCCTCAAAGCTACTCATAGTCTACGCTAAGCTGCTCACCTTTAAGTTTGGGTGAGCCCTCAAACGACTGGATTCCTCAACACCACGCACAAACAGTTAACCAATCAGTCATACTGGCCAAATTGCTGCCTTCTGGTCAACCATTCCCTCACCCACACTGTTCTGGCTTTTCTCTCCTTTGATCCAGTTGATTTGCTGGTAGTATCAGGTGTGGATTTGAGCTGCTTACATATATCAATGCCGTAGTCTTCGATTAGTAGTGATGCAGCAGCACCTGCAAGAAACACCCTTTGTTGATTTAATGCCATTTTCTTAGCATCTCTAGAGTTCATCATCTTGACGACTACAAGAATGAATAGTGGATGAATCCAGCTAACCAATATATATGTATACACTCGTGAGGCGTGACGAGGAGTGTCATAAAACGGAAGCGCGGTCACCTTTTTAGCGTGATGTGAAGCAAACTTGTCTGGCCATTGAGTGACGTTGAGGAACTTGGAGCACCCCAGCACAAACAATTTGCAAAATACTGCAATGGTGAGGAATCGAGTGGAACGTCGCGGCACATCCTCAATGGTACGAATGAGCAAGCTATGAGAAAAGCTTATTCCTCTCTGGCACAAACTATTTGACTGACAGATGAAATAAACACAAAATTATTCCGCCATGGTACGCATGAATGAGTGCCATTGAGGATTTAAAATGAGTACTAGTGTCAGGCTGGCTTAAGAAAGGTGAAAGGAGACAATTCTGTCTTACTCCAGTTTTCACTTTGAACCTTTCTGACAGCTGGCCTTCAATGAAGATTCAGCAGGTAGTGCCATCATATGATTTCCGAATGACATTGATGAACATCTGTGGGATAATGTCCTAGTAATTTCCATCAGTAGGAATGATCTATACTTTTGATAATCCACAAAATTGATGTATAATGATGAGTTCCATTCAATAGATTGCTGATTATGTAAAGGGTTGCTATCTGGTCTGCACAAGATCTCATCTGTCTGAATCCTGCCTGATGGTCTCCAAGTTTCCCATCCACTGCCACTCTTACTCTCTCCAGCAAGACCCGATTGAGAGCTTTATTAGCAAGGTAATTCCTCTACGATTGTTGCACTGTCTAAGATGTTCCTTCTTTGCTAATTTTACAATGACACCTTCCTTCCATTCATCTGGAGATTTCTCATCTTCACATATGACTGTGAACAGATAATGTAATACCTCAGTGGTAGAAGTGATGTCTGCTTTCAGGATTTTTTTCGGGGATGTTGCCAAAACCAGCCACTTTTCCACCTATAAGTGTTTAAATCACAATTCTAATCTCTGCTCTGGATGGTGCATTACCGATAATGGATATTCAGCTTCTGGGATATAAGATACTCCTTCAGACAGAGGCCTATTCAATACCTCACTAAAATATTCGAGCCACCTTTTCACCTGCTCCTCTATGGTGATCAATATTCCTATGTTTGTCTTTGATAGCATGGTTGGTATGATGAAACTTCCCTGAGAACTTTCTGGTTGTGTGATCGAGATCTTTGACGTTACCCTTTGCTGCTGTGTTCTTTGCTTCCTTCGCTAGGTTCTTAATATACTTTCTCTTGTCATTTTGTGCACTTCTAACTTCCTTTTGAGTTGTGCTGTATTGTTTCTGTGGCTGCATCTTTCTGGTGTGCGTTCTGCTATTGTTCAGCTGCTCTTTTAGACTCGTCCTTACTTGGACTATCTTCAGAGTTTCCAAAGAGATCCACTCTTTGCTCTTGGATTGCTGTTTTCCCAAAGTATCATCATAAGTATTAATCCATGTGTTTTTCAGATGTTGCCAGAGCATTTCAATTGTTCCATCTTCATCTTCAATGTCATGCAAAGCCTGGAACCTATTCCCAAGATTCATCTAAAAGGATTCTGAAACTGATGGATCTTTGAGGTGAGCCACATTATGTTTGACTCTAGTTTGTTGTTGAGCATAACACATCTTCAAATTCAATTTCAGTGTTGCAACTAGAAGGTGATGGTCGGAACCAACATCTGCTCCCTTCATGACCCTGACATCATTAAATGTTCCTCTAAACTTACAGACAATGCAAAAATTACCTATCTGGTTTTCGGTTATCTGGAGAACACCAAGTTGCTTTCTGGAAAATACCACATCCAATGACCATATTATTGTTGGCACATAAATCTGCAAAAAGTTCTCCATTTCCATTTATCTTAGCTAAGCTTAGACTTCTTTCCCGCCCGGTCTTGCGATGAGACTCTGAAACAAGTTGTAAAACTCTACCTCGGATGAGTCCTCCGCTTCATTAGTCTGTGCAGAACACTGGATGGTTCTACTGTTAATTCTAGATCTTGAAGAGAGCAGTTATGAGTCGGGAGTTAATTGGCTTCCAGCTAATAAATGACTTAGGGGTGTGCTTGGAGATCACTCTTTCAGTGTGCGGTGCATTCTGGGCCTCGTAACCTGAATATTTTAAGGTCTCACCTGAGTCCAGCTTAAACTTACCAGTCTGTGCCCAGTGGACTTCACTGAGACCCAAGACCTCAAGGTTGTAATTTCTCATTTCTTCGACAATGATTGACGTTTTCCCAGTTTAGTACATAGACCGAACATTCCAAGTACCCAATCTGGTGTTGTGTCTGGTAGTGAAAAGGCTGATCAGCCGCTGAGATTCAATTTGGCTTTTGCCCCTGCTGCATCATACCCCTTGAAGAGTCTTCTCTGGCCAGGACATTAGTTATCGTATCTGTACTGTAATCAGCATTATCCATCTAGCAGGTGATTGGCCTACTAAGTTTTATCAGAGTGCTGTTAACCAGCATTACCCATTACCACCTTCCACGACGAGTACGTAGGGTTGGGTTTATAACAGGTATACAGAACACAGCCTGCCATAAAAATAATTTTCCAGGAATTGATGTGTTGCTGCAACCATGCATCCCTTTAAAAATTTTTAAAAATTCCACAAACTTCTTAAACTTTCTGATCAGAGGGAAATACTCTATTTGTCCCATGCAGTCGCTCAAACTGTGTCCTTATAATGGGGCAAACTGTACAATAAAACTTGTAATGCTGCCCTCTGCAGATCAGAGATGAGCGTATTCTATACTACATATTGAATAAAAAGACAAAGAGAAAAATATTGCTTTAAAAATATACAAGGCCATCATTTACATATGGACACCTCTGCTCAGACCAGGCTTCCTTTCTACAGTGATGTAAATTGAATGACCCAAGCTTTCATAATGAAGCACAGTGAGTTCTGAAGTCAGCAATGATTATTTTTTTAAATAAATAATTTTTAAAAAGGGCGTCACGGTGGCGTAGTGGTTAGCATGTCTGCCTCACAGCAAAAAGGCCTGGGTTCGATTTCCAGCTTGGGCATTTCTGTGTGCAGTTTGCATGTTCTCCTTGTGCTTGAGTGGGTCTCTTCTGGGTACTCCGGTTTCCTCCCACAGACCAAAAACATGCACAGTAGGCTAATTGGCTCTTCCAAATTGAACCTAGATGTGAGTAGGAATGGTTTATAAGTGTTGGCCCTGTGGTGGCCTGGTGAGCTGCCCAGGGTGTACCATGCCCTTGCCCAGAGTTGGCTGAGGTGGGCAGCAGCATCCTCATGACCCTAATTAGGATTAAACAGCAGAGAGAATGAATAAAGGAATGTTAAAAAAGTAAATTGAAAGATAATACTGTAATGAACATAAGCAAATATAGTTAATTTCTGTTCTACTTTCATGCCAATGCATGAGATTTTAAATTCACTGAGGCACTGAGATCAAAAACCCCGTAAGTCACATTACATGAAATGTGACTTATGTTTTTTTTTTTTTTTTAATCTCAGTGCCTCAGTTGTTATTTGTATATGCTGAAGACTGAAATGCAGACTCTTGTTTGTAAGTGCTGTTCTACGAGTGGTTTGTAGGTGGTATTCTCATAAGACGGAGCATCAGCTCCAGCCACTTTGGGCAAATCACCAAAGGGCACAACTTCAAAAGGTTGCTGTGCCAAGAAATCTTGTTCCCTACTATTGCCTCCCAGCAATCTCCAGTTCCCCTTAAAAAGAGCTTTGACGAACTGTTTGATATGGAAACTGAAAATGTCCTTCACCATAGTCACAATTGTGGGCATTCTCCTAAGAAATTGTCTCGTGGAAAACCATCTAGCTCTTAATGCCTACTCACTCTACAATTATACACTGGAGCTGTAGAGGATTAAAATCCAATTTTAATGAGTTACAACTGTTGGCTCATACCATCAACCAGTTGCATTTGGTTTACAGGAGACTCTCCTGTCAGACCCCAAAAGTTTTCATTTCGTGGTTTCGTTTCTTATTATAGTACGGCTGAGGCTGTCAATGGAGAGGCTACTGGAGGTGCATCACTCATGGTTAAGCACGGCGTAATTCACAGCCCAGTTCCGCTGACCACTAACTTACAGGCAGTTACTGTGCACCTGATTCTGGGCTTTATTTTCACTATTTGCTCTATTTATATTCCACCATCTAATATTCTTAATCTTCAAGACTGGCAAGCATTGCGTGTTCAACTCCCTTAACCTTGTCTTCTCATAGACAATTTTCATGCTCATAGTACTTCCATAGTACATACAGGGGCAGTGGTGGTCTAGTGGTATAGGGCGCTGGCTCGCTGATCCAAAGGTTGGGAGTTTGAGTCCCACTCTCCACAGGGTTGTCACTGTCCCTCCCAGTGCAGCTAACTGGGTTATCAAAGGCGGGCCATGTCTGTCACTGTCTATGGTGAGAGGTTGATGTAAAAGAACCATTGCTGACTTTCGTAAAGAGGAGCTGCAAAGTCGTCAGCGTGTTTCTGTCCCTTGCTAAAAAGGGTTGTGACAGGAAGGGCATCCGACGTAAAAACCTCTGCCAAATCAAACGTGCCAATCAGATGATTCACTGTGGCGACTCCCGAGTAAAAGGGGAAAAGCCGAAAGGAAGACAGACAGTACTTCATGGGACGATCCTGACCGTAATGTTAAGGGGAATGGTATTCTGAGGTTTTTATATAACTCTGCGTCTTTAATGACTTCACAGAAACTTAACTCCACGATGCCACTGGCAAGTGACTACTCTGGATCTTTATCTTTGTGTGATCCAGAATTACTACCTGAATTCAACCGGTCTGTTCATGATGATTTGTGCGGCAGTGATCATTTTCCAACGATGTTATCCATAACAGATCCAGTCGCAGTGTCCTGTGCTCAATTATAATAAAGCAGACTGGACTCATTTCATGGCTTTATGAGATCTTTTTCGGAACAGCTTTTAGACATTGCAAAAGAGGGCATTCCACAGTTCTCTACAATCCCACGCATAAAAAGCCAAGGTTTAGTGACAAGTGCAAGCGGGCATGACGCTTTAGGAAACTGGCGAAGCGTATTTTTTTGTCAACGTCCGACGGCATATAATTTAGACGAGGTTAAAAAGACTTCAGCTAAAGCCCACAGAACAATTAAGCAGTCCAAGTGAGTGTCATGGAAAAATTTTACTTACAAAATTAATTCTCAGACCACCATGTCCAAGCTCTGGAACATGGTGCAGCAAATTAAGAGTAAGGGACCCACTTCCACTCTTCATCATCTGGAGGACAGCAACGGCAAAGTACTTAGAAAAATATCTGAGAAAGCTAATAAACTGGGAGAGTCTTTCGCGCATCACTCTTCCCCGTCTGATTGCTCACCTGAATTCCAATCCTATCAAGGCACCTTGATTTTTTCATCTCGTAATGAGGGGCCCTACAATGCAATGCTTCATTCTCCGTTGCTGAACTGTCTGTGTCACTGAGCAAGACACACAATTCTGTCCCAAGGCCGGATAATATTCTTTGCAAACTTTCACAGCATCTTCCAAAATCCTCTTTGAAGTACCATCTGGATATCTGTAGAGTTCCCCGAATCTTGGCCCAATGCAACTATTGTTCCCATTCCGAAACCAGGTACGGACGCTTCTGATGCATCCAACTACCATCCTGACCTACGAACCGATATTCAGTGTGACGAAAGTATTCAGTATACGAAACCATAGCACTGTTGATCATTTTGTTTGTCTAGAAACATTCAGTTAAAATGCCTTTGTAATTCGAATTCACGTGGTAACAGTCTTCTTTGATTTTGAGAAGGCCTATGGTACCACCTGGAATTTTGGTATTTTATGAGATCTACGTGGTTTCGGCCTTCGAGGCCGTCTTCCAAATTTTGTCTCTAAATTTTCACACGATCGCTACTTTCAGGTTCAGCTGGGAACCACTTCGTCGGACTTCTTCGACCGGGATCAGGGTGTTCTTTAAGGTAGCATTCTGTCCATAACAGTTTGTAGCATTAAAATAAACAGTTTGGCAAAAGTGCTAAATCGAAATATTAATGGATTGCTATTTGTAGATGAGTTAAATGTTTAGAGTTAAGAGTTCAGAGTTAGAGTTAAGAGTTTATGGTTGTGGTGAAGGAGGACATGAAGGTAGTTGGAGTAAGAGTAGAAGATGCAGAGGATAGGGTGAGATGGAGGCAGATGATTCGCTGTGGCGACCCCTGAAGGGAACAGCCGAAAGGAAAAGAAGAAGATTTGTAGTTGAGTTAAACATCTCCTGCAAAGGTAAAGTATGCACAGAATTGAAACACAGGTGCAGCGTTGCATTAATAAAGTTCATGCTTGGGCTTTGAAAAATGGCTTTACATGGCCATGACCAAGACAAACTGTACGTACTTCCCACACAATGATCCTGCTTCACTTTAGACGACACTCCATTAAAGTTGTACCAGAGGCAATTTTTTTAGGTGTGATCTCTGATAGCTGCGGGACTTTTGCCTCTCAAATAAAAAGTTTAAAATTACGCTGTTTAAAGGCCCTGGACATTTTGAGGGTCGTAACCAACGCTAAATTGGGAGACGAACAGAAGACTTTACTCGGACTTTATCGAGCCTTGATACGATCTAAACTGGATTATGGCTGTGTAGTTTACTCTGATGCTTCAGAATCTCAGGTGCAGAAATTTGATATCATTCATCATCAAGCTCTGCGACTATGTCTATGCAACTATGTGTATAGGGTGCTTTTCGGACATCTCCAGTGGAAAGCTTGTATGTCGAGGCCAACGAACCACCACTGACTGCATCACTGCAGTATTCTGTAAAGCTCAAATCAGATCCATCAAATCCATTAAATCTTGCTTTTGATTGAGTTTTTTTGGCCACAGTACACTGATAAATTTGCCCAGGAAGACAAGTGTAGTTCCTCCATTGGGCATCCGAATAAAACAGGATCTTCACGCAATACGTGAAGTGCGCCACAAGAGACAATAAAACACTGGACTTACTGTATGCAAATGTGAAGGACGCTTACAGCTCCTCCCCCTCCCCCCACTGGGATGATCAGACCACAACCTGGTCTACCTGCTCCCCCAATACACACCCAGGGTGCGAAAGGAACCTGCACAGAAGAGGTCTGTGAAAGTGTGGACCGAGGAGACCAACGAGAGGCTTAGGGACTGTTTCCAGGCCACAGACTGGAGCATGCTCTGTGACTCCTTTGGTGATGACATCGACGGCCTCACACACTGTATCACCGACTACATGAACTTCTGCGTGGACAGCACCGTGCCAACACGGAGAGTACGGTGATTCTCCAACAACCACCCATGGGTCACCCCTGAGCTCAAAGTCCTCCTGAACCAGAAAAAGAGGGCTTTCATCTCGGGGGACAGAGAGGAGCAGAAGAAGGTCCAGCGTGAGCTCCAGTGGAGGATCAGGAGGGCAAAGAAGGACTATGGGAAGAAGATGGAGGAGAAGCTGGCTCAGAACAATGTGCGGGACGTCTGGAGAGGACTAAAGACCATGTCTGGATTTGGGCAGAGTGTCAGAGGGACAGCTGATGGTGACCAGCGCTGGGCGGATGAACTAAACTGCTACTTCAACAGGTTTGATTCTCCCCCTCCCCTCTGCACCCCTCCCCGTTCCCTCCCCTCTTCACACGCCTCCAGACCAGCTGACACCTCCCCTCCCCAGGCCAACTTCACTTGACTGCTACAGCCCGACAGACACATTCCCTCCCTCTGCAGCCCACCCCAGCCCCCTCTCCCTCACATCAGACCAGGTGAGGAGACAGCTGAGGCGACTAAATCAGAGGAAATCTGAAGGACCTGATGGCATCAGTCCCAGGCTGCTGAGGACCTGCGCAGACCAGCTCTGTGTGGTACTATGCTACCTGTACAACCTGAGCCTCAGCCTGGAGAAGGTTCCAGTCCTCTGGAAGACCTCCTGTGTGGTTCCGGTTCCCAAAACAGCACAAGCGAAGGAACCAGCCCACTACAGACCTGTCGCCCTGACCTCCCACCTCATTAAGACCATGGAAAGGCTCCTCCTTGAACACCTCCGCTCTATGGTGAGCCCCACCCTAGACCCGCTGCAGTTTGCCTACAGGCCCAACATCGGAGTAGAAGACGCCGTCATCTACCTTCTGCAGCAGGCACTCACCCACCTGGAGATCGCCGGCAGCGCTGTGAGGGTCATGTTCTTTGACTTCTCCAGCGCCTTCAACACCATCAGGCCAGCGCGTCTGCGGGGGAAGCTGGAGGACGTGGGAGTGGACGGGCATCTTGCTGCCTGGATTATTGACTACCTTACTAACCGTCCACAGTACGTGCGGATGCGCGGCTGTAAGTCAAAGGTGGTAGTCTGTAGCACGGGGGCACCGCAGGGCACCGTCCTCTCACCCTTCCTTTTTAACATCTATACCTCGGACTTCATATATAACACAAACAGCTGCCACCTCCAGAAGTTCTCGGACGACTCCGCCATCGTGGGCCGTGTGTCAGAGGGGAACGAGCTGGAGTACCGGTCGGTCATCGTCGACTTCGTGGACTGGTGTGAGCGCAACCACCTGTGCTTGAACACTAGGAAGACGAAGGAGATGGTGGTCGACTTCAGGAGAAGCACTCAAACACACACACACACACACACACACACACACACACACATTTACTAGTGAACATCCAGGGACAGGACATTGAGACAGTGGACAGTTTCAAGTACCTGGGTGTTCACCTTAACAATAAACTGGACTGGTCCCACAACACCAACGCCCTGTACAAGAAGGGCCAGAGTCGCCTCCACCTTCTGAGGAGACTCAGGTCCTTCGGCATATTCAGACCTCTGCTCAGGACATTTTATGACTCTGTGGTAGCCTCTGCAATCCTCTACGCTGCCATCTGCTGGGCCCCGGGCAGCACTGAGCGGGACAGAAAGAGACTGAACAAGCTGGTCAGGAGGGCCAGCTCTGTCCTCGGCTGCCCACTGGACTCTGTGGAGGAGGTGGGTGAGAGGAGGATGGTAGCAAAGCTCACATCCATCATGAACAACAGCTCTCACCCACTGCACCAGACTGTAGAGAAGCTGAGCAGCTCCTTCAGTGGACGACTGAGGCATCCTCAGTGCAGGAAGGAGCGCTACCGCAGGTCGTTCATTCCCGCCGCTGTCAGACTGTACAACGCCACTTTGTAACTGTCTGTGAAAATACCGGTTATGTGCAATAAAAACCCCGCCCACTTTAATCAACCACATCTACCCCACTGACTGTGAACCATATCAACCCATCTACTCTGCACTCAGATACATTACACTTCAATATAGGCCAGTCTATAAAGTTGCTCCATTCTTTTCTTTTATTGTTTAGTAATTTATACTATTTATGTATCTATTTATTTATTTACTTATATAATATATATGTATGTGTGTATGTTTGTACTTGTATCTATTTTTGCACCCCCTACTGATGGTACCTCAAGAGCCTGTAACAGTGAATTTCTCCATTGTGAGATTAATAAAGCTGTATCTTATCTTATCTTATCTTATCTTATCTTAAAACAGGATCTTCTTGGTGCCAGCATTAATTAGATCTGGTTGCTCCAGCTCCTCTGTTTCCAGATCCCCATGGCTGCTTCCTACACCAGACATGGATACATCCTTATTATCTTTTTAAAAATCCACCACCAATCATCTGACTTATCAGAAAGAGTTTGATATTTTAAAATGTAAATGCACTTCTCATCACCCAGATTTTACATATGGTTCCAAGGATGGTGATCGAGTTGCTTTTGCAATTGTTCTTGGACCACAAACTATTTCATATTGTTTATTTAACCTTTGTTCAACTTTAACTGAAGCAAAAGCAGTTCTCACAGCTCGCAAACCTCTTCCACATTTAAAAGGTTCACGCTTTCTGATCTGGTCGGATTCTTTATCTTGTCTTCAGGCAATCAGGAGTCTGCAACTATGCAGCCCTCTGACTGCAGCCATTCTAGTGGATTTGCTGATTTGGTAGAACTTGGTTACTCCATGGTATTTTACTTGATCCCAGGTCAATGCCGGCATACCTGGAAACTCAGCTGCTGCTGCTGCTGCTGCCAAAGCAGTTCTGGAAGGTCTCCTGATGCATATTTTAAGTCCATATACAGGATTTAGAGCTACAATTCATAATTATGTAAAAAGTCTGTTCCGATCCCTTTGGGATGGGCAGCCAAACGACAAACTTCACAAAATTAGACAT
Source organism: Plotosus lineatus (assembly GCA_024760905.1). NCBI lineage: Eukaryota > Metazoa > Chordata > Actinopteri > Siluriformes > Plotosidae > Plotosus > Plotosus lineatus. The sequence goes on from CM045739.1 coordinate 47,830,197, forward strand.
CGTATTGGTCAATCCCATTTTGATTTTAATGGCCAATTCAAACAGACAGGGCTGAGGCGCTTGATTCATCAGCGTTTGTTGAAAGGTGCTGACGCCCCTTTTTGTATCCCATGTGACCCTTTACAATCAGACATTTTATTTGGTTGAATTGATTCTAAACCCGTTAAAGACAATTTTACACCATCAACTCTTTATCTGATATTTTTAAAGCAGTCAACAGGAATACTGAATTAAACTTTTTATCGGCGATCAATCTTTTAAAAGCAATTTAAATTCGTATATTGTTTTAAACTTTCACAATACACTAATTTTTATTCTTGGATTTAATCTTTAGTTAACGCTGATGTCTCATTCACTCATTAGTCGCGATAAGGAACACGATTAGTCGCGAAACTCACTCTCTCGCTCATTCACTCGCTCACTCACTCGCTCACTCCCTAACTCACTCATTCACTCACTCACTCACTCACTCACTCACTTGCTCATCCACTCGCTCACTCACTCCCTCACTCCCTCACTCCCTCGCTCACTGACTCACTGACTCACTCACTCACTTGCTCAGTCTCTCACTCACTCACTTGCTCACTTGCTCATTCACGCCCTCGCTCACTCACTTCCTCGCTCACTCACTCACTCACTCACTCCCTTACTCCCTCACTCACTCCCTCCCTCACTCACTCATTCACTCACTCACTCACCTGCTCATTCACTCCCTCACTCACTCACTCCCTCGCTCACTCACTCACTCACTAACTCACTTCCTCACTCGCTCACTCACTCACTCACTCACTTGCTCACTCTCTCACTCACTCACTTGCTCACTTGCTCATTCACTCCCTCGCTCACTCACTTCCTCGCTCACTCACTCACTCCCTTACTCCCTCACTCACTCACTCCCTCACTCACTCATTCACTCACTCACTCACCTGCTCATTCACTCCCTCACTCACTCACTCCCTCGCTCACTCACTCACTCACTCACTCACTCACTAACTCACTTCCTCACTCGCTCACTCCCTCACTCACTCACTCCCTCGCTCACTCACTCACTCACTCACTTGCTCACTCTCTCATTCACTCACTTGCTCACTTGCTCATTCACTCCCTCGCTCACTCACTTCCTCGCTCACTCACTCACTCACTCCCTTACCCACTCACTCCCTTACACCTCACTTCCTCACTCGCTCACTCACTCACTCACTCAGTCACTCACTCACTCACTCACTCACTCACTCACTCACTCACTCACTCACTCACTCACTCCCTTACCCACTCACTCCCTTACCCCTCACTTCCTCACTCACTCACTCACTCACTCACTCACTCACTTCCTCATTTGTTCCTTCACTCGTCTAAGACGAGTGACACAGCTCGACACAGCATCTAAATAACCCACCTTACTTCACACTTGATGCCCATGAACCCTCTAGATTTGTGTCTTTGCATTAAAGCAAAGTGTCAACAAGCAACAATGTCAAGTTAATAAATGCAATGCAACTTCAATTCACAACCTCTAAATTTTCTTCTGGTTGTGGAAGGATGGTGCAGTGGGAGGCTTTCAGCCAATACTGGGTGAAGGTGGGAACACCATAGATAGCTCACTAATCCATTGCAGGGCCAACACACAATTATTAAAACTTACACTTAGGGGCAATTTGTAAACGCCCATTGATGTAATATGCATGTCAGGAGAAAACTAGAGTACCCAAAGGAAACCCACACAAGCCAAGCTATTACAACAGGGTGGCAAAGGGCCTATTGCTCCGTGTTGGCCCCCCAAAGGACAGCTAATAGAACCACATAGCAATGACATCAGGTATGCTGTAAACTGCAGCTAATGACACAATGTTAGGAAGCCACATGAAGAGGGCTCCCAATAGTTTGATGACTTGGGTGGTGTGATCTGGCTGAGTTGTGTATGGAGCAGCAGGGCTTAGCTGATAAATAACTAAATAAGCAAAAATATAAAACATGTGTAGCCTTCAGGGATGCAAAAAGAAAGTGCTGGGAGGATGTGGACGTGGACAAGCTGGACTGAGAAGTTCTGGTGAATTAATTTGTAAGTTTAATGTTTTTGCTATTGCGTAGCGACAGCAGCTAAATGAGTAGAACAGCCAGTCTGAGCAACGCGTTGATAAACAAATGAGTTAGATATTCTGAAAGGTACACATAGGAGTCATCTCATTCAAGAATCCCATTCACAAAATCAACTTTAGTACCAAGAGAAAAGTTTTACTGTAACCGACCACTAACGGCACCTGAGTCAAAATAAACCACATTATAATTACACAATCAGTTGGACGTTTGCTCAGGAAGAACATGCATCGAGTCTCGTACATCACAGCTGAAGTGCTCAGGAGTAGAGGGGTTTTATTTTAGCCGAATAAAGTTAAGCCTGTGTCTCAGCATGCATCTATTAACCTTTTATGGTGTTTGGTTGTGATTACTGGAAAGAAAAGTGAAATGAAATGTACTCCTGAAATCCCGTCATGAACGCACCAAACTCTCCGCTGATCAAAATCTTGAACGGTTGCGTCAGTGAATGTGAGTTTGAAACAAGCATGTGATTTCATGATGGAACAATGCAGTTTCTAGTCCTTCTATGCTGGTCTCAAAAGGAACCAACCACTCTGAAATATCTGGGGGGAGGCGGGGAGACATTCAAATGGGTTATGTGGCAACCAATAACAATTTTGTGCAAATCTTGTGATACTTTCCATGCAGTGGTGGCCTGCTGGTAAAGGTGCTGGGTCACTGATCGCAAGGTTGGGGGTTCAAGCCCCACTCTCACTGGGTTGTCACTGTCCCCCAATACAGCTAATTGGGTTATCAAAGGCTGGCCATGTCTCTCACAGTCTATGGTGTGAGGTTCATGTAAAAGACCCATTGCTGACTTTTATCAAGAGGAGCCGCATCGCCATCAATGTGTTTCTGCCCTGCAATGGCCCGGTGAGCTGTCCAGGGTGTACTCTGAGATGGGATCCAGCCTTCCTGTGACCCTAAATAGGATTAAGCGGTTCAGAAAATGAATGATTGTGTGATGCTTTGCATGGTCTTAGGGACAAACGTTAATCAATAAATTGGCGGCAAATGAGTGAATCACATACTGAATGCAGGTCCATCAGTAAAAAAGTTGAATAACAAAAGGCTCCCTCCATGATTCTAGGTACCAACTAAGAGATGCCCCCTTTGATCTCAATAAGTGGGGTAGATAGTGAAAGGGCATCGATGTAATTTTTTTTAATGAGTTTGGATCAGACACGAGTGATGCAGTCATATTTACTGGATCTGTGAACCACTCTGGTGCTGATTTCGGGACTGACTGGAGTTTGTTTATGCAGTCACCGAAACATCCAGACATCAAGTTCTTACAATAATCTAACCTTCTCCTGTCATGTTCCATCCTGTTCCGAGAGCCAGCCGCCTACAGGCACCAGAGATTCTGCTATACGTGGTTGTCTCGGCACATTCACATGAGGGTGGTCTGCCTGTGCCTTCCCGCAATGCCCTTTACACGACACCCGGCATTACATCCAAGCACTAGACACGTCCACGTCAGCTTAGCTTCAGAGATCGGACAGGGTTCGGCAATGGCAGAGTGAGACGGGGGCAATCGAACCTAACGGAAATAAAAGCAGGAACAGGGTTTTGATCATGTGAGGACAGAAAATAAAGAGAGTTGTATTTTGAGATGAAGCTTTCCATGGTAATGTTTACAAGAGCTTTAAATATAAATGATTATAATTCCCTAATGGCCTTTTTTAACCAATCGTGCGTCAGTGTTGCGCATGACATAGCCGTTTGATTTTGGTATTACATGCATTCCATGTTGTTTTGTGATGGGTGTTACTTCCTACAAGGTTTTTTGTTTTATACTCTTTTGCACTTATAATTTTACTTGTAAAAACTGATAAAGGCTGAAGTTAAAGTTATTTATGATTAAAATTATTATTATGAACTATTAATTTTGTGTAGAGGCAGTGGTGGCCTAGTGGTAAAGGTGCTGGATCACTGATCCTAAGGTTGGAGGTTCAAGCCCAACTCACCACAGGTTGTCACTGCCCCCCCCAGTGCACGAACTGGGTTATGAAAGGCCGGCCGTGTCTCTCACTGTCTATGGTGTGAGGTTGATGGAAAAGAACCATTGCTGACTTTCGACAAGAGGAGCTGCATGGCCATCAGTGTGTTTCTGCCCTGCAATGGCCCGGCGTGCCGTCCAGGGTGTACTCTGCTCTCGCTCGGAGTCGGCTGGGATGGGCGCCAGCCTTCTCGCAACCTTAATTAGGATTAATCTGTTACAGAAAATGAACTGAACTGAATTTTGTGTAGATTTTATTTAATATTTATTTTGTTATTTTGTATTTTGATTCATTTTCTGAACCATTTAATCCTAAGTAGGGTCGTGGGGGAGGCTGGCACCAATCTCAGCCGACTCTGGGTGAGGCCAGAGTTCACCCTGGATGGCTCGCCAGGCCATCGCAGGTCAGAAAAGCGCTGACGGCTATGCAGCTCCTCTTTTACAAAAGTCAGCAATCGTTCTTTTACGTGAACCTCCCACCACAGACAGTGAGACACATGGCCGGCCTTTGATAAGCCATTTCGTGCACTGGGACTATTTGATATATATTCTGTTTATAACTTTTACCTAGTCCTTGAAAAGGTGTCTATAATTCAAAAGTCAAGTACTGTATAGTGCTCCCTCTCTCATTTGCAAAACCACTTTATCCTAATTTGGATGTGAATAGGGAGGTCGGAGCCTATTTCAGCCAACACTGGGAAGTACTGAAAGAACTCCACAAAGGAGCACCCAAGACCAGGACTCAAACCCAGGACCTTCTTACTATGAGGCGGACATGCAGATCACTTTGCCGCCGTGCCTCAGCTCTAGTTGATCTCATGAATTCCATCTCTTTAATGTACCCATTAGAAAACCAACACTGGAGAGGTTAAAGGTGAGAACGCTCATCACATTCTCAGCTCTGCCTAATTAGGAAGCTCCTGTCTTGGATAATATCTTTTTTTCTTTTTTTTTTTTTTTTCTGTGGGGCTGAAAAGGACCCCGTTGTTTCTTGTCTTGACTACCCACAGGGTATTGTTCTCCTCATCTCCACTGATTAGCCTTTGCCACAAGGTCCAGGTCATTAATCCCGTTCCTCTTTCTGTGAGTGACAATAATCTCTGCTCACTGTGCTTGCCAGCCTGCCTCCATTGGTCACTCTGTCACCTGGTGGCTTTTCCACAAGGTGAGAGGATAAGGGCAATTCGCTGTCTCTAGTGGATGTGCTGCAGAAATTGCACGACTGGCAAAAAAAAGAAAAAGTACAAACTCGGGTGCACAATCGGATGTGGCAGACAGGATGTGAGAACGTTTACACTGTATTAGTCTCTTAAGGTCCAAGCAGTAATGTTAGGCTCCTCATAATTTATTTTAATTTAATTAATTTCATTTAATAAAACAGAATTTTATTTTATTTCAATTATTTTACTCTTTTTATTTATGTGTTTAGAGCCTTAAATCTGTGGAAATTGATGTTTACAAAAAGGATGCAGGTTTGGAAAAACTGATCATATCCTCATGTCAGCACATGTTGATGGCTCCGCCTACATCCGAAATCACTCACCAGTCACTATTCTACTGCATTATACAGTACATGGGCGGCGGCAAGATGGTGTAGTGGTCACTATGTTCATTTCACACCAAAAAAGTCCAGGGTGCAAGTCCCAGGTTTGGTAAGGGTGTCTCTGTGTGTATATATATATATATATATATATATATATATATATATATATATATATATATATTGGTAATAATAATAATAATAATAATAATAATATGTGTTTGAGCTGTTTGTAAAAATGCCTGACAGCCTGGAGAGGAGAGAGAGAGAGAGAGAGAGAGCAGCGAAGAAACGTTAGCCTGTCCTAAAAATATTAGTCATTTTACTTTTAACCTAAAAAAGTGACAAAATGAAAAACATGCCAATGTATATAACACATTATAAATACACTGCTAGGAACATTTAAAAAATAGTGATGAAGGAAAGAGTAAAAAACTAAAGTAGGGTGAAATGGAATAAGATAGAACTGAATATATGTTCATTTTCTGTAACCGCTTCATCCTAATTAGGGTCGCGGGGAGGCTGGTGCCCATCCCAGCCAACTCAGGGCGAGGGCAGTGTACACCCTGGACAGCTCACCAGGCCATCGCAGGGCGGAAACACGCTGACGGCTTTGCAGCTACTCTTGTCGAAAGTCAGCAATGGTTCTTTTACATGCCTCGCACCATAGACAGTGAGAAACATGGCCGGCCTTTGATAACCCAGTTAGCTGCACTGGGGGGACAGTGACAACCTTGTGGAGAGTGGGACTCGAACCCCCAACCTTTGGATCAGTGATCCGGTGCCTTATACCACTAGACCACCACTGCCCCTCTGAATATATGTTTTAATAAAATATTTTGAGGTGAAAAAATGAATGAAAAGCTTTAAAATTTAAACGAATAATAAGGCAGCAGTGAACCACCAGCTCAGCTCACAATAGCGCCAAGGAGGAGTGTCCGAAAACATTTGAACACAGTTGAGCTCACTGCGAAAGTCCCGTACATTTAATTCCATATGTAGTGACTAGGGCGTAGAGAATGCGTGAATAGCACGCCGGGCCTGTTTTGGCACTCCATCTACTCGGCGCCATGGCAGAACAGTCCCAGTTAAAGCATCCTCAGTTCTTAGCATTGCTGAATTTTTCTCTCCGTGTGCCACCTGCAACCGCCGAAGCAACGCTTTTCTGATGAATAAATTTGTATATTTTAGAACAGAATTCTCAACGGGACATAAATCCTCCAGGGGTCTTGTTCTGATCCCAAGCTATGTCTCTCATGTTGACTTGCACCCTGTGGAACCATTCGTCTCTTGGTCGTACTGGGTCTTTATTCGCGTGTAGGTCCGAGAGACAGGAGCATGGGGAATGTAGGACTGCTAGTTCGGACCGTCTCACTTTGGCTCTGCTTTGAAGCTGGTTTTGGATCCAAGATTTAGTGGCGCTGGAGTCTGTTCAACAGCCGGGACATGATACAGTGGTTTGTATAGGCTTGCAGTTTTTAATTTCTGCTTTCCTGGTGATGGTGATTTGTCCACAGTGAGACGGCCCTCTGGTTCGCGCTCTGCTCTGCCTGGATACAGGATAATGTGGGCACTCCATGCTGTCATTGCTTGGAAAAGTGTTAACTTTAGACTACAGCTGGTCTGAGAACAGCTGGCCATCTCATTTACCACAGCAGCCTCATGAACAATCAGGCACATGCGCTTAAACATGTAGGGACTGATGCAACAGCTCGGACTATGGGGATCAGCCACAGCAGATGCTGAAGCCTTATTCCAGACAAAAGTAGCCCGGAGCGCTATTACTGTAAGGATGACCTCTCTGCCCTCTCATATATCAGCAAGAGAACCACGCGAATACTTCCACCTATACTGTATCATAACAAGGAATTATAAACAAGAAAACATCAAACATTCATCAGAGATGTGACTTACAACCATCTCTGTTATATTTTTGAGACGATTCATCTCATTTATGCTTTTTCTTCAATGTTGGCTTGAAAACAGAGGAATGGAAAAATGCTTGATAGACCATACCAGGGCAAAACACGACCATGCACACTCACATTCACACCTAGGGGCAATTTGGATGTGCTCATCTTTGGAATAAGGGAGGAAATAGGAGTACGTACTCAGAACCCACATGAGCACAAGGACAACGTGCAAATTAAACACAGAGACATTCTTGCTGCCACTGGGAATCGAACCCAGGGGCTTTTCGCTGTGCCAATCACTACAACACCACGCCACTTGATATTTTGTGGTCATTCCCATAATATATATATATATATATATATATATATATATATATATATATATATATATATATATATATATATATATATATAAACAGGTCAGTCAGATGGAAAAAGGAAGTAAAACGTCACATTCATCACATGTTTAAGAATCAAGCTTTACAGATGAGGTGCCATTGTTTCGAACCTTCTGCAGGCAGAAGCTGTTTTTTAGATCTGTACACTTCTCGTCTGGTTTTCTCTTTGCTACCGAAGCACGTGGTGTCATCATTCAATGATTTAAAGTGCTGTCCAAGGACTTCAGAAAAAAAGTTTGTGACTGCCTATGAGTCCAGCGAGACATTTTAAAAGATGCGCAGTATTTGAGACAGAAATCACAATTCCACACTAATTTAAATAAACTGCATGATTTCAAATGATTGGCGATTTTTCCATGGCTGGTTGTGTCAGACAAAGTCAGTCTCAGAATGGACCGCTTGATGCGAAATGAGTTTCAAAATTTAATCACAGAATCTCTAGACTGTTGTTACAACTGTTGGTGTGACACATGTATACAATCAGAAAGAGACTGAACACATTTGAGCTGCACCGGAGGAGTTTCTGAGGAAACGTGGTGTTAAAAATAACATTAGAACAAGACCCAGGTTTGCCAATCCACATATCATGTCGGTTCCTATAAAAGACAAACCAAAGCTGTATAGCCACGGTTACAGTGCACATGTGAACCTGTGAACAGGAGAAGAACACCGTGAAAGATGGTTGTGAAAGATTGTGGTGGAAATGTTCGTTGTAAGTCTCATTAAAGCCACCGGTGGGTTTAATTTGTAATAAGATGACAGCCACGGCAAAGAGCAGCAATATACGTAGATCTGGACTTAATGACACGGAGTTTAACTGACCTAAATTTCTGGGACGCTTGAACCCAGTTGCAAGACTTACGAGCGAGGGCCCTGCTCTGTGCTACTGATATAAACGCTCTGTAATCACCACTTTTAGGCCTGTGAGATCAGTTAAACGCGAATTTCTTCTCTGGTGGAGAAAGTCTCAGTCATGAGTTTGAGAAGAAGATATTAACAGAAGGTTTGCAGGCAGCGAATCTGTCATGGTATGTTAGGGTGCATACAGATGCAGGGACATGACAGCCCCACAAATCAGGCTGAAAATGTTCCCTATAATATCATGATTTGCTTTCACTTCTCAACTAGATATTTAACACTATATATGTAAGTGCCACCCTAAAGCGGAGCTCCCAATAAGAGTGTATATAAGGTATAGAAAAGATTACATGCTTTTGCACTGAGGTGGTGGTAGTAGAGTGTGTGTGTGTGTGTGTGTGTGTGTGTGTGTGTGTGTGAGTGTGTGTGTGTGTGTGTGTGTGTGTGTGTGTAGGTGTGTGTATGTGTGTGTGTGTGTGTGTGTGTGTGTGTGTGTGTGTGTGTGCGTGCGCGTGTGTGTGTGTGTGTGTGTGTGTGTGTGTGTGTGTGTGTGTGAGGGGCGAGGGGGGGTCTGAGTACTTCAGCTTTTGTTGTATAATAATCAAAAAAATGTACTGTACTTACTATCACAACTGTCAATAAAGACATTTTCACATCAGCACACTTATCTCTCGACGTTCAATTCATTTTTATTTGCCTTTTACAATTTATATTGTCACATAGCATCTTTACACCAAATTTAGTAAGATGTATTTTAATGAAAAACTCTCTCTAAACCCTGCAATGAGTACAACCGTGGTGACGGGGTGACGGTGGAAAAAACTCCCTCTGATGACACAATGAATCCCATCCCATCAAAAAGAATCTCATTCTCACTTGCATTGAAACCAGATAGAATTACAAATCACGCAGCAGAAACTTCTGTACAGTTTAACGTGAAGTCTAATTGGGTATATTATAACTGTAATGAGAATTGTAATCCTAAATCCTTTTAGTTAAAGGGTTTATATCACCACCAGTGAAAAGTCATCTTGCCAGTTTCAGAGTGGATATTTAGGTCCATGTGGATCATCAGCAGGAGCGAGAGGGGCGTCAAAGGACTGAATTCCAACCAACCAGTACAACCCAGTAACACACCAGAGTAGATTCATAGTGCGAAAGGATCAGGATCACTGGTATCTCAGAAATAGCATGTGTACCTCAACAAAAACGGGGGGGGGGGGGGCTGATAGGTTTGCTCATAACAGTAATTTATTAGTCCTGAGTACATACGTACATACAGGGGCATGAATGAGGTTTATAAAGCAAGATAGATCAAGGATGATTCTGGTCTCTGAGGCACCTTAAACTTTGATGGCAACTGATTCCAAATTGGGGTGGTACAGCGTTGTAGTAGTCTGCGTTCCGCCTCACAACAATAAGGTCGCGGGTTCGAGTCTTAGATTCAGTGAGGATGTCTCTGTGTGGAGTTTGCATGTTCTCCTTGAGCCTGTGTGGCTTTTCTTAATTTCCCGTTTCCTCCCACATTCCAAAGACAAGTGTAGTAGGCTCAATGGCTGCTTCAAATTCCCCCTAGCTGTGAGTGTGAAAACTTTTATGTGTGTCAGGGGTTAGAAACTGTGATGGTCTGTTGAGCTGGTCAGGGTGTACCCCACTTTCGCCCAGTGTTGGCTGAGATAGGCTCCAGTCTCCCTGTGACTCTTGTAAGAGTAATGTGTGTGGCAATTGTGTAAATGAGTGAGAATATAATTCTGTTCTCTAAATGAATCATCTTTGCTTTCCACATACGTAGTTATTCTACATCATATCCAAACATATTTGAAGATAATCTGAGGCCCTATTTTGTACGTTCTAAATCTTACTTGCTCTGCCCAAACTGCGGTTTTTGCACTAGCAGTATTATAATCACTGGTACTTGTGAGTCCATCTGTTGTCAGTTTGTTTTTGAACAAATTTCTGACCACTCCTCATTCATTCATTCATTCATTTTCTATATTAATTAGGGCCATGGGTCGGCTGATACCCATCTCAGCCGACTCGGGGCGAGGGCAGAGTATACTCTGGACAGTTCGCCAGGCCATCGCAGGGCAGAAACACGCTGACGGCTATGCAGCTCCTCTTGACTAAAGTCAGCAATGTTTTTGTTTTACGTGAACCTCTCACCACCGACAGTGAGAAACACGGCCGGCCTTTGATAACCCAGTTAACTGCATTGTGGTCTGACCACTCCTGTGAATAGATTTTCACCAAACTTGCTAGGGGCTCCTTATATTATCGTACCTTACCTTTCCTGAGACCCAGAGAGGATTTGATTTTGGAATGTCTAAATCAGAGGTCAAGACCAGAGCAAGGTCACAATGGGAACAGACCTCCTATAGCTTTGAAATGAGTGCTGATAGACGTGCCATTACTATGGAGTACGAATAAGGAGGCATATATGGACTTTCAAATGAAGAGACCTCCTAACTTTGACCTTGAGAGAACTTTAAAGGTCAAACCACAGCCATCTCGTAAAAACTTCAAACAAGAGAGTTACGTATTTCACTTATTCAGCCAAATTGATGTATGATGAAGCGTATTGTAAGCTGAGCTCATGGGTAGTTAAAACCAGAACCCATATACATTATCTATGCTGCAATGTAGAAACACCTTACTGTATGAGTGCCCACAAAGTTCAGCCTAGTTATATCCCTTTTTAAAAATTATTTTGGATTGTGTATTAGTAATGTTAAAACATCCCTGATTTGAGTTCCTAAATCTTTACTTGCGTTCAGCATGTTTCATCTTTTCTTCAAAATTAGCATAGTGACACTGATCCCAAGTCAGACGAAGAAATGCAGGCTGCCTGTATAACTTGAACTGTGTGATTTCCTACTGTGTGTGTGTGTGTGTGTGTGTGTGTGCGTGTGTGTGTGTGTGTGTGTGTGTGTGTGTGTGTGTGTGTGTGTACGCACATCTACTTGTATATGCACTCTTAAATGCTTGCAGTGATGGGCGTATTCATGTGTGGGATGGCACAACGCCTGAAGGATACAGGCGGTTTTATCAAGGCCCCATTTGCCCTCTCTTGCCGTATTTAGCTTCTGAGTTCAATATAGCCATTCAAATATTTACTTGCGTATCCATCAAATGTGTTTTCTTGGGTTGCTTTTTACAAACAAACCTGCAATGGTATATTAAATGCATTATAAGTCCAAGAGACGCCTTAATTATAGATTTCACCGACGCTCTGCTCTGCAGTGAAAGAACGATTTTGTTCTTAAGTCTTATTTGCACTGGCTGTTATTCTTCCATCCACACTGCTCTGATCTTCTCATATTCAAACTATTCATATAGGTAGCTAGCTCACAGGGCCCTTCTGAAGACACCTGCATTTTTGGGGCAGGACGATTTAGATTTATGGGTCCACTAGGAGCCTCATCGGTAACAGAGCTTATTGAAGGGTCATTCTGCACTGATATGGAGCCGGCCTGACCTTTCGCCTGTGTAGATAATGAGCTTCCTGCTATTGTGGGACACTTCCTCCTTGTTCACATTCAACTTTACCTGTCATCCTGCTAGCGCTCCATGTCCCACTGTTTATGGCCCAATCCCTCGGTCTGCTCCCTCTTCGGTCTGTCATTGCACAGCTACCATTATGTTGTTCTATTGTTCCAACTCTACCCATCTGAGTAGGATGAACAACATGAGTAATCAGCGCACATGTGAGCACGGTGATCTCCGACAGCTTCATGCTTTTCCTCTTCAGGACTGTCATCAAATCTTATTAGTCTGAATTTCTTATACATGCCTTGAGTTTCTATCTACACTTCTATTTCATTTATTAATTCACTAAATGATTCTTCAGTAACTGCTTCATCCATGCCGGGGTCGTAGCAGGTCTGGAGCCGAGGCCAACGACACTGTTGAGAAAGTGTCACAGTTCATCCTGGACACCAGTTCATCATACAATACACAAAATGTCCACATGCTCATGTACACCTATGGACATCTTTAGTGTAACCAACCCAGCTAGCTGCCTGCTGAGGAGACTGGGAGGAATTTCGAAGAGAACTGAGTGGAGACCCATACACGCACACACACACACACACACACACACACACACACACACACACACACACACACACACACACACACACACACACACACACACACACACGAAGAATATCTAGAACTCTGCACAGACAACATCGCAGCTGAGAATTCTGAAGGCTGGTGGAGTAGGATCGAACATTGTCACCTCACATCAAGAAAATTCAAGGTTCTAGATATGCATCTCACTGTGGCTTTTATGTGTGGAACATTCATGTTCTCAAGCCATGCATGCACGGATTGCCTCGGAGTAGTCTGGTTCCGTCTCGCACTCCCAAGAAATATGTCAACAGACTACTCTAAATTGCCCCGAGTGTAAATGTGAGGGTGGGGGGGGTGGGGGGTATTTATCTCTGTGTTAGTCCTGTGACAGACTGGGGGGGATCGAGGTTGTTTAGGCTATGAGCATGTTTTATATTTTGTATTACAACCTGAAGTCGGATGGGATTGATTTCAGTTTCTCCATGATTCTGACCGATGAAGGTTGGATTATTGATGATAATGGGAGGCTGGATTGAAGATTGGGGTCGTGGTGGTCGTGGTAACACATCTGCCTCACAGCAAGAAGCTCCTCACGTTAATTCCTGGCTTTGGTGTGGACACGCTTGTGCTTGTGCGGGTTTCCTCTGGGTACTCCAGTTTTCTTCCAAAGTCCAAAGGCAGAAACATTGGACTGTTAAAAATTGCCCAAATGCATGAATTTGATTCATTGGGAAATAACTACCGTTTCAGTTTATAATATGCTGCGTGGGGCGGCTGGGTGGGACAGTGGTTAACACGACTCACAGTAAGAAGGTCCTGGGTTCGATTCCCAGGCCTGGCCATTTCTGTGTGGAGTGTCATGTTCTCACCATGCTGGCAGAGTTTTCCTCTGCGTACCCCAGTTTCCTTCCACACTCTAAAAACATGCTGAGTAGGCTGAGTGACTCTTCCCAATCACCACAGCTGAGAGCGTGAGACTTAATGGTGGTATCTGTGTTGGCTCTGAAATGGCCTGGTGAGCTGCTCAGGGTGTACCCTGCCTTTGCCGAGAGTCGGCTGAGGTGGGCTAAAGCTCCAATATGAGTATATACTACACTCTATACCTTTTTTTTATACGAGTCTTTATGGTATACTCTTGCTGCTAGCGTGCCTCCTCTGCACTACACACAATGCCAACTCCAAGGACATGTCTGCGACAGCACCGGAGGCGATCCTGACACTGGAACCACTCGGACGCCTGAAAGTGCAGGCCACACCCACTTGGGTTCTGAATACCAGACCAGCAGTTGGTCAGACCTACTGTTTTTAGAGCTGTGTGTGTGTGTCTCGTGATGCCAGCCTGCAATGAGCCAGCTGTTTGGGTTGAAGGGCGAGTGAATTATTTAAATATTGTGACTATTGACTGAAGAAGGACTGGGCATGGCAGAGGCCTGCAATGTATTTGAAAGACTTCCCTATGCTGGCAGCCCATATAAAATACGAATTCAAATGTCTGCACTGACTGAGAATGAATCATGGTTGAGTAACTTGTCAGGCACAATTTACTCTCACATTTATTTCTCTGAAATGAAAATACTGGCACAACTTAAATCAGACCCTGAACTTGCGTAAGGCTCCAGGAAGCTCTACAGGAAAAGCTGAGCCTTAGAAGTTCTCCTGAGCACCCCACCTTTCTCTGTATTCTGTTCTTTCTTTAAAAAGGACTCTTAACTTGGACACGACTTAACGGGATAGAGCAAATTCTTCTGCTTTTGCTGAGAAAGTACACGTGTGTTCCCAGCAAACACAGAAGCTTCCCGTAACATTCCCAGTGGTCACTCAGGGTTACTTTATAATGTTAATGAGAAACATTCCTTTCACATTCTCTGAATGTTATCATTTTTCTTATAAAACCCTCCCAAACTCTTACGTAAAAATGTATCGCTTATATTTATTTGCATATTTTGGTAACGTCTCTGGGTTATTGAAGTCAGTTCGAAGGTTAAATGTTAAACCATTATCACTCGGTGTATATGTGTACAGTCATCCATTCATTCATGACGTTTCTGAATTGCTTAATCCTAATTAGGGTCACAGAAAAGAGTACACCCTGGACAGCTCGCCAGGCCATCACAGGCATGTGTGTACATTTTAACATAAATTTTTCCATCTAAAGATTAAATCCACAGTAGAGTGTGATGACCCGTGCAGTGGTGGCCCGGTTGTCAGGTGCTGGATCGCTGATCCCAAGGTTGGGGGTTCAAGCCACTATCAACGGGTTGTCACTGTGTCCCCAGTGGAGGTAACTGGGTTATCAAAGGTGGGCCATGTCTCTCATTGTCTGTGGTGAGAGGTTCATGCAAAAGAACCATTGCTGACTTTGATCGAGAGAAGCTGCAAAGCCATCAGTGTGTTTCTGCCCTGCCATGGCCTGGCAAGCTGTTCAGAATGAACTCTGAGATGGGTGCCAGCCTCCCCGGGACCCTAAATAGGATGAAATGGTACAGAAAATGAATGACTGAATGAATGAATGAATGAATGAATGAAGTGTAATGTAGTAAAAATAAATAAATAAATAAAAAATGTTAAAACCAAAAAAATGGACTTGAAATTTCAGAAACATTTTAATCTGTAAAAAAATCTCTTATGTGATTCAGATGTTATTGTCTCTACATTGGCTGTCAATAAAGTCAAAGATAAACTGCAGCCAACGACCTTTTTAATGCTATACTGTATTAATTCCTCAAGGGAACGCTTTGCCTCCTCATTTAACACAGCCATCCTGAGCACACACAAAACAATGAGCACACAAACTTGGACAAGTGAGCACCCAGAGAGCAGCCGGGGGTTAAGGCACCTTGCTCAAGGGCACTTCAACCAAGAAGGTGGCGGAAGGGAAGGTGCAGCTCATTCCCCTGCCGCACATCTTTCCCTGCTGGTTTGAGAATTGAACCAGTGACCTTTTGGTCCAATCAAGCTTCTCTAACTATTAGGCTATGGCTGCCCACATCTCACAGATAATTCCATCCACAGGGTAGTGATTTTTTTAATGAAAAGTCTCATCTCAAAACATTCCCTCTAATCATGTTCTCAGGACATAAAAGAGACTCTCCAAAATAACATTCTGTGAATGTTTTCATCACCAAAAACTAATATTCAGAGAACCTTCTGGGAACAAAAACATGCATTTGCTGAATCACTTGGTGCTATCAGGATTAGATGACAGTGGTACACCAGACCATTGCAGGCCAAACACACACACACACACACACACACACACACACACACGCACCAACCAACCAGAGAGCAATTTGGAAAAATCCAATGAGCCTAATGTTCATGTTTTTTGAGTGAATGATGAAACTGGAGAACCCACTCAAGCACGGGAAGAACATGCAAACGCCCCACAGAAATGGCCAAGCTTGGGACTCAAACCCACGACCTTCTTGCTGTGAGGTGGACATGCTATCCACTACACCATGACGATGTCCACTCTGCACATTATAAAGTATAAAATGTTGATTGATTATAAGTCGGTGATGTTTCCCTCTTCACTGTCAATACCTTTCACTGAGAGGAATTGCATATTCATAAACAAAGACATCGATACCTTATAAAATGCAAAGATGGAGGGTCAGACTCTCACATAGAGCAGGAACCACATTCCCTCATTCACCTCCTTTCATGTTCCTCACCTTCTCCCCTACCACCATTACCAAAAACTGAGGCTGGTCACTGCCAAGTGCATCGTGCCACCATCAGCCTCATAAATCACCCACCAAACAAAACATACTTAATCTGTGACGTGCAGAGCCGACACATAAATTTATCACCTGCGCTCAAGTTTCTGTTGCACACACACACACACACACACAGAGAGAAGGAGAGAGAGAGAGAGAGAGAGAGAGAGAGAGAGAGCGAGCAGAATAAAGGACTTGTATGACTCTTATCCAAATACTGCGGCGATGGATTGGTTGAGTGTGAGAAACAAAAACATTTACAGGGCTGGTTAATCCGAACAGCTGAACATGTGCATGTTTCTGCATTGTTGTGTTGGGAAAGTGTGTTAAGGATTTTCTTGCTCAAGCGTAAACGCCTCCATGTTGTTGATGGATTAAGCTGGCAGAAAGACTGATCAGTCCACAGTGACTATAGATTTCTGGATTATCAAAAGCACCTCACTACAAAATCTCACTTTTCAGTCCAAGAAAATGGGCTTTATGTGGTTTATGTGGTTTTATGCACATTTTGTTGCAGCCCCTGCGCCTGGTATCATACTAATCATATTTGGGTTATGCACAGAGAAACAATATGATTTACAGACAACCGAATCACACTGGCAAAAAGAGAGAGACAGAGAGAGAGAGACAGAGAGAGAGAGAAGATTCTGTTCAATTTCCAGGCAACAAGTTCTCGGGTGAATAATTTCATATGAGTACAATGGCTTCCTTTTTTCCTGCATTTATATGATAGAGTACACTCACGTGTGTGTGTGTGTGTGTGTGTGTGTGTGTGCTCAGGGGTATTGCCATTTTTTACTCACAAGAGTATAATAATCACTGGTATCAACATCTGGAGGAGGCAAACAATCCCGTCCTCTTGCACCCGTTAAAGCTTCTGGCAGACAAAACCAGACTGATTAAAACAAGGGTGTGAGAGCCAGAGCAAACCGCACGAGGATTCCTCCCTGTGGAGCGCAGCTTTGTTCACATCGTACAGTAAACACGCTCAGTCTGACGAGTCAGAGCCGGCCTCGGCCTTTTCTAGAACTGAAAATACAACACGAATCGAAATGAACAAGCTTCTGCTGGGAGAGACCAAAACTTCCGCGACATGTTTCACTTCAGGTGATAAGCCTTTGCTCATCAATTGATTATGAGTGTTTCTTTAATAGTTTACAAAAATAAATATCATACAGTTGTGTTCAGAATAATAGAAGTGTGTTTAAAAAAAGCGAATAAAATTCAAAAACCTTGGAATCGCTTTTATTTCTATACACACAAATGCATTGGGAACACACGGCCCGTTCTATTCCAAATCAAAACATGAAAAATATTATTATTATAAAGAAATTGAAGAAAAATGAATATCAAACTGCTATAAAAAATCAGCATCTGCATTTCTTCTTTATGAACTCAAACATTCAGTTTACACTGTTTCTGAGAGCTGCTGCACATCTGTGTTGTGGAGTCGACCAACCTCTGGTACCTGTGAGCAGGTTTTCCAACCCGGGATGGTTGGACCACATTCCACAAGTTCTTCTGGATTTCTTGGTTTTGTCTCAGAAACTGCATTTGTGATGTCACCACACAAGTGTACTATTGGATTAAAGTCCGATCTTGTTGGTCCTGGACCGAGATGTTGCCGTTTATTGGTGTGTTTGGTCATCGTCTTATTGGAACCCGTTTCAAGGGCATTTCCTGTTCAGCATAAGGCAGCACGACCTCTTCAAGTGTTCTGATGGATTCAAACCGATCCATGATCCCTGGGATGCGATAAATAGAGCCCGACACAGTAGTATGAGAAACATCCTCATATCATGATGCTGGCACCACCAGGCTTCACTGTCCTCACAGTGTACCGTGGCTTGAATGCAGTGTTTGGGGTTTGTCTGACAAACTGTCTCCAGTGGCCAATGGACCCAAAAAGAGGAATCTTACTTTCATCAGTCCACAGAATGTTGCTCCATTTCTCTTCAGGCCAGTCAATGTGTTCTGTGGGAAATTGTAATCTCTTCAGAGCGTCTTTTGGTCGATAGTGGAAATTTGTCGGGGTTCTTACCGATGTCTCGGCTTCACATAGGCATCTACTAATTGTACCAGGACACACAGGTAACTTTAGATCTTCTTAGATCTTCCTGGAGCTGATTGTTGGCCGAGTCCTTGTCATTATGGCTCTTCTTCCCATTCGAATGGTAGTTCTTCACTTTCTTCCACGACTTATTTGTTTCCTCCTCTCCAATCAACTTTTTAATCAAGGTACACTGTTCTTCTGAACAATGTCTGGATCGACCCATTTTCCTCAGAATTAGAGAAATGTTCTATAACCAGCAGGTACAGGCTTTGGAGCCTTCCTTCCTTAAATAAGGACAATAATTGGCTCCTGCATTTCAAAGAATGAAAGACGTCACTAATTGAACTCCACACTGATATTATTTTGAACACAAACCTTTCAATTAATGATTCAGTTACACAGAATCAGAAGCAGCAGGTCAGGACTGCTGGTTCTGTTGGATTCTTCTCCTCTGTTACACCTGATAGTAAATGATTTGCCATGTAGAAACATCATTTCTATCAATATCAACGATTGATCAGCTTAATGATGCCTGACTGCTCTTATTTTCAACACAAAAGGCATATAATGAATAAAACTATCAGATTTTTGTCATTTGATTATTAGAGCGCGCACGTGTGCATGCACGCATGCACACACACACACACACACACACACACACACACACACACACGCACACACACACACACACACGCACACACACACACACACACACACACACACGCACACACACACACACACACACACACACACACACACACATACACACTATGTACCATTCATATTCTCTTCCATGCTGCACCACATGACTGTGCTGATACCTGCAATTATTATGTTTTCATAATCATGAGAACGCAACATGACAGCACCTGTTTAACCACTATAGAAAAATCACAGCAACCAAACAAGACACAGCATCGTGCAACATTAAGCCTTGTTGTTTTCAGAAGCAATGCTGGGAAACAAGTGCTGAAGGAAACACTTGGGTTTATTCTGGAGTTCGTGGGAAAGAGAATTCATATTAAACTTGTATTAAGGTTCTGTCAAATGCTTTGACAGAACAGAAGCAGATAAAATTGGCAGCGGCGCCTGTTGTGGTTTGGTAGTAAACAAACACAGGAGTGAGATCAGTGAATGGAATGCTGGGAAGTGTGGTATCCAGGCTGGGAATATAGTGAAAATGTTATGATAATGAGGTTTATAAGCCACGCTTTATGCATGCATACCAATTTCCACTACCACAGGACTGGATCTAGCATGGTACATGGGGTGGGTATGAGTAAGTCACTATCAGTGAATGCTTTCTTATAATGGTTCATGAGGACACAAGGTCAATACACCATGAACCAAAACTCAATGGGTAAATGCTTGAATGGGGTAATTTTTTTATTGTGTGTGTGTGTGTGTGTGTGTGTGTGTGTGTGTGTGTGTGTGTGTGTAGAGAGAGGGAGAGAGAGAGAGAGAGAGAGAGAGAGAGAGAGAGAGAGAGAGAGAGAGTATTTATCCAAGTACTGCCTAGGTTCTCAGCTGTCGTTTAAAGACACCCAATGACTCAGCTGTCTGGACATCGAGAGAAAGTTCATTCCACCACGATGGGATCAGAAGAGAGAAGAGTTTAGTTTTCATTTTCCCTTGTTCCTTGGTAGAAGGAGGGACCAATATACTAGAGGCTCTGAGAGAACGGCTTGCGGTGTGAAGAGTGTTTCGAATCGAATGCGAGCAGCTACAGGAAGACAATGGCGAGACTGTAGCAGAGGAGTGATGTGGCAGAACTTGAGAAGTTTGAAAACAAGCTGTGCAGGTGCATTCTGGATTAATTTCAGAGATTAAATTGCAAAGGCAGATCTGCCTGTATTGAATTGCAGGAGTGTAGCCTTGTCCCGAAGGTCAGAGTAAGCAGCCGAGGATCAGTCCGACAGAACCCATGCCTTTGGCTGCCACCCAACTCACACTGCACCCGACCCCTAAAACTCCTCCCACGGGTGGTGGGTCCATGGGAGGGCGGACCCATGTCTCCTTTTCGGGCTGGGCCCGGCCAGGCTCCATGGGCATAAGCCCGACCACCAGGCGCTCGCCTTCGAGCCCCCCCCCTGGGCCTGGCTCCAGGAGGGAACCCCGGTGACCCCCCTCCGGGCCAGGGAGACTGCTTCTTTTGTTGTCTCCTGGCTTTAGGGGTTTGTTTTGGATCGCACTTTGTCTGGACCTTCACCCCGGACCTGTTTGCCTTGGGTGACCCTACCAGGGGCATTTGCCCCCGACAACATAGCTCCTAGGATCATTAGGTCACGCAAACCCCTCCACCACGATAAGGTGGCGATTCAAGGAGGGGTCGTCGGTGCTTGTCGTGGCGGTAATCCCCGAACCCGGTGGTGGACACCTGCGGTGAAGGGGGCCGTCCAGCTGAAGAAGGAGGCCTATCGGGTTTTATTAGCCTGTGGGACTCCTGAGGCAGCAAACGGGTACCGGCAGGCCAAACGTGCTGCAGCCGAGGCTGTCGCAGATGCAAAATCTCGGGCGTGGGAGGAGTTCGGTGAGGGCCTGGAGAGTGATTATCGGTTGGCCTCAAAAAGGTTCTGGGCCACCATCCGCCGCCTCAGGAGGGGGAAGCAGTTCTTCACAAACACTGTTTACGGTGGAGGTGGGGAGCTGCTTACCTTGACTGGGGATGTTGTTGAGAGGTGGAGGGAATACTTTGAGGACCTTCTCAATCCCACCAACACGCCCTCCGTGGAAGAGGAAGACCCTGGGGTTTGGGTGAGGGTCCGCCCATCACTGGAGTGGAGGTCACTGAGGTTGTAAAAAGCTCCTCGGTGGTCGAGCCCGGGTTGGACGAGATCCGCCCAGAATATCTCAGGGCTCTGGATGTTGTAGGACTGTCTTGGTTGACACGTCTCTGCAACATCGCGTGGTCATCGGGGGCTGTACCTCTGGATTGGCAAACTGGGGTGGTGGTCCCAATTTTTAAGAAGGGGGACCGGAGGGTGTGTTCCAATTATCGGGGAATTACACTCCTCAACCTACCTGGGAAAGTCTATGCAGGGGTACTAGAGAGGAGGATCCGACCGATAGTCGAACCTCGGATTCAGGAGGAACAATGTGGTTTTCGTCCTGGCTGCAGCACTCTTGACCAACTCTATACGCTCCACAGGATTCTGGAGGGGGCATGGGAGTTTGCCCAATCTGTCCACATGTGCTTTGTGGATTTGGAGAAGGCTTTCGACCGTGTCCCTCGAAAGATCTTGTGGGGCGTGCTCCGAGAATACGGGCGTTCGGATCCGCTGCTACGAGCGATTCGGTCGCTGTATCACCGAGCCAGAGTTTGGTCCGTATTGGTAACAGCAGGTCGGATTCGCTTCCAGTGGGAGTTGGAGTCCGCCAAGGCTGTCCTTGTCACCGATTCTGTTCATAATTTTTATGGACAGAATTTCTAGGCACAGTCGAGGCGATGAGGGGTTCTGGTTTGGTGGCCATCGGATATCGTCTCTGCTTTTGCGGATGATGTTGTCCTTTTGGCTTCATCAAATCGGGCCCTCCAGCTCTCATTGGAGCGATTCGCAGCCGAAAGTGCGAAGCAGCCGGGATGAAGATCAGTACCTCCAAGTCCGAGGCCATGGTTCTCAGTCGGACAATGGTGGAATGCACCCTCCGGTCGGGAATGAGGTCCTGCCCCAAGTGGAGGAGTTTAAGTATCTTGGGGTCTTGTTTACGAGTGAGCGAGAGATCGACAGACGGATCGCTGCAGCCTCTGCTATTAAGCGGTGCCTGTACCGGTCCGTTGTGGTGAAAAAGGAGCTGAGCCGCAAGGCGAAGCTCTCAATTTACCAGTCGATCTACGTTCCAACCCTCACCTATGGTCACGAGCTTTGGGTAATGACCGAAAGAACAAGATCACGGATACAAGCGGCTGAAATGAGCTTTCTTCGCCGGGTGGCGGGTTCTCCCTTAGAGATAGGGTGAGAAGCTCCGCCATCCGGGAGAGCTCGAGTAGATCCGCTGCTCCTCCGCATTGAGAGGGGCCAGTTGAGGTGGCTCGGGCATCTGGTCAGAATGCCCCCCGGACGCCTCCCTGGTGTGGTGTTTCGGGCATGGCCAACCGGGAAGAGACCCCGGGGTCGACCTAGAACACGCTGGAGGGACTATGTCTCTCGGCTTGTCTGGGACCGCCTTGGTGTCCCCCCGGGAGAGTTGGAGGAAGTAGCTCGGGAGAGGGATGTCTGGACCTTTTTGCTAAGGTTGCTGCCCCCGCGACCCGACCCTGGACTAAGCGGAAGAAGATGATGATGATGATGATGATGATGAGTGTAGCCTTGAGATGAGGGACTGAAAAAAATATCGGTATGAGTATCCTTAGTGAAAAGAAATGTATGAATCCTTGAGATGTTAAACAGGAGAAATCAACATGATCAAGAAAGATTAGCAATATGATTGGAGATAGCCGGTCCATGGTAACCCCAAGGTTTCTTGCAGTGACTGAAGGGGAGATCACAGCGTTATCCTGTGAGATTGCAAGATCCTAATGTGTGCTGAACTGCAGTGTTGTTGGGATTAAGCTTCAGCTGGTTGTGCTGCCATCCATGCTGAGATACTTGCCAGACATGCAGAGATCCTGATAGAAACAGTGTCTGAGAAAAGGAAAAGAGAAGACAAGGTGAATGTCATCTGCATAGCATTGTTATGTGAACTCAACAAAAAACAACAAACTATAGATAGTCTTATGGAACCATACTCACTCAAGCCTAGATTTTAAAAGTAGATTCTGATAGACCTTCTCATCATAAGCAGCAGAATCTTACCAAAGAATCCTCTGTACAATTCTGTGCAGCTCCCTACTGACATACAACCTCACAACCTTTGGCCTGATACATACAACCTCAATTTTATTATTGTTGAAACTGCACCTGGTTATATGACTTTTAAAAGTGATCTTCAGACAGATTTCCGCTTTAATTTAAAGGCAGTCAGTCACCTTAAGCTTGGAAGAACACTGAACACACACCTTATTCGACTGTTTATAAGCAGACTTCCCTAGGTCCCACCCTGCAGAACAAAGTTAGACAATATTTTAAATATGGTAAAGAACTGTGGGATATGTTTTTAATCTTTTTTTTTTTTTTTTTTTTTTTTTTTTTTGCTGTTTATGCAACCAATTCACTTTAAAGCTGACTCTCTCATCTGCTAAACTTGGGACACATGGAGGCTGGAGTCTATCTCAGCCAACACTGGGTGAAGGCAGGTTAAACTCAGAACAGCTCACCAGACCATAGCGGGGACAAGACACAACAAATATTCATAATATCCTCACACCTATGGGCAATATGGTGTAGTAATGAATTGTGAGAGGAAATTAGATTACCTGGAGAAAACCCATGACAGCAGAGGGCCATTCAAACTATACTCAGAAATGATTGAGCTAAGGACTTGAACCCAGGCTCTTCTTGAGATGAGGCGGAGGCGTGAACCATTAGATCACAATACTGCCCCTGCCTTTAAAGCTGAAGCTGGTAATCTGGATAGATAGCAAAATTTGAAGGCATCGTCTCTTCAAGGCTTCAGTTAAAACCTTCCCTGTACTTCCAAAGCCATGATCTCATCTCCACATGCACTCTGATTACAAGTTTGTGTACCCAGTAGCTCATGAGGCAGTGATTAGTTGGTGTTTTTACAGGAATACTGTGGAAATAGTTGATGACCTCTAGTCTCATCGGTTATTGATTGTCATTGCAGTGTAAAAGCCTATTTAACTAATATAACAGTTTGTGTACACAGCTAATTCAATTCAGTTTAATTCAGTTTTATTTATATAGTGCTTTTTACAATTGACATTGTCACAAAGCAGCTTTACACAGTAAAGGTAGGAATTTACAAAGTATGAAAGGGTTTAAACATTTGTGAGCCAATCCACCAAAAGTACCACTTCTCCCTTACTAATCTTTGCGACTTCCTGATCCTCAACAGTTACCTCTTCTACTCTTTTTTTCTCTCTCATTTTCCTCATTCATCAACACTTCAAAGTACTCTTTCCATCTTCCCAGCACACTTATGTCATCAGTCAGTTCATTTCCCACTCTGTTCTTAATCACTCTAACTTACTGCATGTCCTTCCCATCTCGATTTCTCAGCGGTGCAAACTTGTATAAATCATTTTCTCCCTCCTTACTGTCCAACCGAGCATACAAGTCATCATACGCCCTCTGTTTGGCCTTTGACACCGCTACCTTCGCCTTGTGTCTCCCTGTACTCCCGTTTACTCTCTTCGGTCCTCTCAATATCCCACTTCTTCTTAGCTATCCTCTTCTATTGTACACACTCCTGCACTTCCTCATTCCACCACCAAGTCTCCTTATCTACTGTCCTTCCAGAGGACACGCCAAGTACTCTCTTACCTGTCTCCCTGATCACATTAGCTGTAGTTGTCCAGTCATCTGAAAGCACTTCCTGACCACCCAAAGCCTGTTTCAACTCCTCCTTGAAGACAACATGACACTCTTCCTTTTTCACCTTCCACATTTTGTCTTCTGCTATACCTTTGCCTTCTTCACCTTTCTTACCATCATCATCATCCTGCACACCACCATTCTATGCTGTTTGGCAACACTCTCACCCACTACGACTTTGCAGTCACTGACTTCCTTGAAATTACATTGCCGACACAAAACGTAATCTACCTGTGTGCTCCTACCTCCACTTTTATAAGTCACCATATGCTCCTGTCTCTTCTGGAAGAAAGTATTCACCACAGCCATTTCCATCCCTTTTGCAAAACCTATCAACATCTGTCCTTCTGTGTTCCTGTCCTGGATAGCAAACCTGCCCATCACTTCCTCGTCCCCTCTGTTGCTTGCACCAACATGTCCATTGAAGTCTACACCAATGAGCACTCTTTCACCTCTGGGGGTACTCTGCATCTCTTCATCTAACTCACTCCAGAATCTCTCCTTTTCTTCTCGCTCACATCCTGCCTGTGGGGCATAAGCACTAACAACCTTGAACATCATGCCTTCAATTTCTAACTTGAGACTCATCACTCTGACACTCTTTTCACTTCTAGAACATTCCTGATAAACCCCTCCTTCAAGATAACTCCTACTCCATTTTTCTTCTCATCCACACCATGATAAAACAGCTTAAACCCTGCTCCTAAGCTTCTAGCCTTGCTACCTTTCCACCTGGTCTCCTGAACACACAGCATACCCACCTTCCTCTTCTGCATCATGTCAGCCAGCTCTCTACCTTTTCCTGTCATAGTTCCAACATTCAAAGTCCCTACTCTAAGTCCTAGACTCATGCTTTTCCACCTCTCTCTCTGCCTACAGACACACCTCCCGCCTCTCCTTCTTCGACCTCTCCTTCTTCGACCTCTCCTTCTTCGACCAACAGTAGTCCAATTTCCACCAGCACCCTGTTGGTTCACAGCACCGATGGCGGTCGTTGTTAACCCGAGCCTTGACCGATCCAGTATGAAATTTGTATTTACGGTTCGCATTTTTTATTTTGGCAAACGTTTTATGCCGGATGCTCTTCCTGTCGCAACCCTCTGCATTTATCCAGGCTTGGGACACTTGTTTGTGCTTTCCTCACGGCTGTATTGAATACTTGTTTTAGTAGTTTATGCAAAAATCCGAATTTCGATAAAAATGGACCATTTTTACTTTTCTGGCCTTTATCTCAAACGTGGCCTGTGTGACAAGCGCCTACTTTTGGTGGAGCGCCTCACATTTTCTACAGCCCCTACACATCCCTAAGTAGCCAGCCCACAATGACAGCGGAAAGGAAAAATTCCCTCAATTGACATGAAGAAGAAACCTTGAGAGGAATCAGGCCCAAAAAGGGAACCAATTCTTATTTGGGTGGAACCATGAAGACACAAACCATATATGAGAAATTTAATTACTGTCAAAAATTATTTATATCACCATCAATGAAAGGTCATGTTCATGGTCTGTGACTGGACATCTAAGTCCATATAGATCTTCATCAGTAGGAATAAGGGGCTTCCAAGATGAGAACTCCAGCCAGTATTAGCACACCAGGACAGACCACAGGAATCGGAGGGCAGAAGGATCAGGATCACCGGCATCTCAGAAGCAGCTTGTGCACCTCAGCAAAAATACAGAGAGAGAGAGAGAAAGAGAGAGAGAGAGAGAAAGATAGAGAGAGAGAGAGAGAGAGAGAGAGAGAGAGAGAGAGAGAGAGAGAGAGAGAGAGAGAGAGAGGTTGGTAGCATTACTCAAAATAGTGTAATGGCAACAGAATTTATTATTTATAAGTGCAAACAGGGACTCCAACATGATGTTCAGTTCATTTCAGTTCATTTTCTGTAACCGCTTAATCCTAATTAGGGTCGCGGGGAGGCTGGCGCCCATCCCAGCCGACTTCGGGTGAGGGCAGAGTACACCCTGGACAGCTCTGACTAAAAGAGTGAGAACCAGAAGAAAGGCAGACATGAGGGTACCATGTGACATTGGGCAATCAACCATTCCACTGTCAAATGACCTAGATGAGCATGTAGACTCTCAATGCCTGAGAACCTCACATTTGCTCCTTTACTAAATAACATTTTCATTTACATCAATTAGCAGATGCTCTTATCCAGAGTGACTTACATGAGCGCTTTAAAGTCTCTATCAGTGAATATATTCTTATACTGGTTTGTTAGGATACAAACTAAGTATACCATCAGTAAAACCCAGTTGGGAGGTGTTGTGTGGTTTGTTTGTTTTTTTTTTGTGTGTGTGTGTGTGTGTGTGTGTGTGTGTGTGTGTGTGTGTGTGTGTGTGTGTGTGTGTGTGTGTGTGTGTGTGTGTATATACAGCATAGTATTGCCAAAAATTGTAAGTTTTCAGCCTTTGTTTGAAGATACCCAGTGATTCTGCTGTCCGAATGGCCAGAAGAAGTTCATTCCATCACCTTGGGGCCAGAACAGAGAAGAGTTTAGATGCATTTCCCCTTGTCCCTGGGTAGAGAGATGGATCAGTCTAGATCTAAGTGGTGCAGTGCGAGGTGTGATAAGTACTTTGAGTTAGTAAGGTGCAGGTCCATTTTTGGCTTTGTAGGCAAGGCTTAGTATTTTAAATCAAATGCGAGCAGCTACAGGAATCCAGTGGAGAGATCATAGCAGTGGTGTGGTGTGGGAAAATTTAGGAAGGTTAAAAATAAACTGTGCAGCTGCATTCTGGATCATTTGTGGAGGTCAAGTAGTGTTCAAAGGTAGACTTGCCAGGAATGAGTTGCGATAATCTAGTCTTGAAATGACAAGGGATTGAACAAGTATCTGAGTTGCCTTCATAGAAGGGTGAATCCTTGTGATGTTAAACAGAAGAAATTGACATGATTGTGAAATATTAGTTATATGAGAAGAGAAGAACAGGCATTTATCTATGGTTTCTCCAAGGCTTCAGGCAGCGCCTGAACTAGGGATCACAGCATTGTTCAAGGAGATTGCAAGATTTTGATGTGGGGATGATTCAGCTGGGATGAACTGAAATTTAGTCTTGCTGGGATTAAGCATCAGCTGGTGAGCTACTATCTGTGAGGAGATACTTGTCAGTCATGCAGAGATCCAGGTGAAAACATAAGTATCTGAGGGAGGAAAAGAGGAAACAAGTTGAGCGTCAACTGCATAACAGTTGTATGAGAACCCATGTGAGGATATGACATCACCAAGTGACCTAGTATAAAGAGAGAACAGAAGTGGACCAAGAACTGAGCCCTGCGGAGCAGTGGAAAGCCAGCATGGAAAAGATGTGGATCTCCTCAATGTAATCTCATATCAGTGACCTTCCAAGCATGAAGCAAACCACTGCCATCCTGAACCACAAATTCCTGGATTCCTAAGGATGGACGAGAGAGTCTTGTGGTTGACCGTGTCAAGTGCTGATGAAAAGTCGAGCAGGATGAGGACTGATGACATCTTGACTGATCTTGCAGCATGTAGCTTCTCTGTAACAGCCAAGAGTACAGTCTCTGTGGAATGTGCTGCTTTGAAGCCAAATTTATTAGGGTCTTCTTCTTGTCTTCTTCTTGTCCTTTCGGCTTTTCCCTTCAGGGGTCGCCACAGCGAATCATCTGCCTCCATCTCACCCTATCCTCTGCATCTTTTTCTCTTACACCAACTGCCTTCATGTCCTCCTTCACCACATCCATGAATCCAAATTAGGGTCAAGGAGGTTATTCTGAAAAGATATAAATACATTTGTTTATAAATAGTGTGTTGAAGAATTTTAGAAAGGAAAGAAAGAAGTGATACTCATTTGTAGTTGCTGATTTCCGATGGATCTAGAGAGGTTTTCTTAAAATGTGTAAAACCCTGACTCTTCTGAATGCTGTTGGTGCCTGTCCAGATGAAATGGAGTTAAGGATGAGAGCGGGTGTAAATGGAAAAATGTCTTGAGAGATAATCTGGAGTATTGTGGAAGGATTTGCATCCAGTGAACAGGTTGTAAGATTGCATGATGAGATGACTTGCTGGGTGTCTTCATTTGTGAGATTGGAAAACTGTGCAAGGGAAGGGGAAGTGGAATCTAAACTGTGTATTGTTGGAGTTGGAGTGGGAGTAAATGTCTGACAGATTTGTCGAATATTTCCATGAAAGAAGTCAGCGAAGTCTTCAGTGGTAAGGGAGGATCGGACAGGTGGAGTGAATTGATTGAGTAATGATGAAAAGATGTTGTGGTGCATTGTCCAACTTTTTCTTGTAGAAAACTGACTTAGACGTCATATCCAATGAAAATGTGGATAGGAGAGCAGGTAGGAAGCCAGTTCTGATTCAAGTTGAGATTTGTTCCACTTTCTCTCAGCTGCTCTAAGTTGTCTACAATCGGAGCACCACTGAGAGCCAAGGAGCAGAACAAGAAGTGTCCTCTGCTTTGTGGATAAAGGGCAGAGGAGATCCATAGAGGCAGCGAGAGAAGAGAGGAAAGTGTCAGTAGCAGATTAACGTGTTCGGGAAGAAAAGGAGATGGGGTTAGAAGGATAAGATAAAGTACAGGAAACAAGAGATGAAGGAGATACAGTGTGGACGCTTTGTCAAGTGGAGGAAGAAAATTGAGAGCTAGTGTTAGATAGAATAAGAAAGTTGATAGAAAAGGAAACCAAGTGGAGTTTAATTAATGCCTATGACTGGAGAGGAACGTCTGAAAACAAGATCCTAGAGATCCTGCTTTGTGTGGGAGAGCAGTTATTAAACGTTAGAGAAAATGAGTAAAGAAGAGGGAGAAGGTAAGAGGACTGGAGCTTGGCAGAGGGAAGATTAAAGTCTCCCAGAAGATTGACTTTTGCAATTGACTTTTCCAGCCTCTTATTGCTACCTGTCCCAACTTTTTTGAAATTTATTGACACCATGAAATTTAAAATCAATTTATTTTTCCCTTAAAATGATAAATTTTCTCAGTTTAAACATTTTACCAGTCATCTGTGTTCTATTTGGAATAAAATATTGAAATTTGGTGTTTCCATAGCATTGAATTCAGTTTTTATTCACAATTTGTATAGTGTCCCAACATTTCCGGAATCAGGTTTGTACTCCACTAAACAAGTAAGTTTTCAGCCTCTTCTTATAAACAGAGAAGGTGTCTGATTCCCAAACATTAACTGGAAGGTTATTTCACAACTGTGGGGCTTTGTAAGAGAAGCTCCACCCCCTGTAGTAGTCTTCATTATTCGATGTATCACAAAGCAGCCTGCACCCTTTGATCTAAGGGGTTGTGCCGTATCATAAATAACAAGTTCACTAGGATAATGTGACACGAGACCAGTAAGTGCATTATGGGTTAAAAGCAGTGCTGTAGTCGTCAAAAAATAAGTGAGTACACTCTGGCAGCGAAGCCGGCATTCAAGGTCGCGAGGCGACTGAGGCGCACAGCAGCACCTCAGCCCATGAAGCGGAGTGCAGGGAGGGTACGGGAGGGGGTATAATATACATTTATATATATATATTTTATTTAACAATTATCAAAAATTGCATAAAAACACAGACAAGTTACTTGGTACATATATTAGAAGTACAATATGCAAACCAGAAATGACCTTCTATTATATATACACTGCAAGACATTAGGCCATTTCCGATGTTCCATATACAGTTATAATTATACAGAAGTGTTGTTAGTGCTAATTATAATTATTTATTCCTTCAATAACCTTTGGGCGTAACTGGATCCTTGTGCAGACAAGGGAGTGATCAGAGTCACAATCAGCACTGTGGTATGCCCTTGTAGTACGGATGTTTTTAAGGTGTTCTCGTCTTGAGATGATGAGGTCGAGTTGGTGCCAGTTTTTAGATCTGGGGTGCATCCATGAGGACCTATGGTGCAGCTTCACGCCAAAGAATGTGTTTGTAATACAGAGGTGATGATAGGTGCAAAGCTCCAAAAGGCGTTGACCATTTTCATTGCATTTGCCAACACCAAAGTGACCAAGACAATCGGGCCAGGCGCCTTGATCGTTGCCCACTCTAGCATTGAAATGGCCGAGGAGAATCAGCACTTCATTGTTTGGGATATGTGTAATAGCATCATCCAATTGGCTGTAAAAGGTATCCTTGGCATCGGTACTCGAATTCAGGGTTGGAGCGTAGACAGAAAGCAAGTTGGTAGGCCCTAGATTGGTATTGAATTTTATGTGCATGATGCGCTCATACTTGGTTGAGCCTAATTCCACCATCTGTACTAGCTTGTTGGTGAGGCAGTGGTGGTCTAGTGGTATAGGGTGCTGGATCGCTGATCCAAAGGTTGGGGGTTCAAGTCTCACTCTCCACAAGGTTGCCACTGTCCCCCCAGTGCAGCTAACTGGGTTATCAAAGGCAGGCCATGTCTGTCACTGTCTATGGTGTGAGGCATGTAAAAGAACCATTACTGACATTCGTAAAGAGTAGCTGAAAAGTCGTCAGCGTGTTTCTGTCCCTTGCTAAAAGGGTTGTGACAGGAAGGGCATCTGACGTAAAAACCTCTGCCAAATCAAATGTGCGAATCAGTCGATTCGCTGTGGTGACTCCTGAGTAAAAAAGGGAAAAAGCCGAAAGGAAGACAGACTGTACTAGCTTGTTGCTAACAGCAAAACCAACTCCATGTACTCTAGGCTCATTTTCATCTCTACCCTGCCAGAAAAATGTATATTCCTTTTCCGTTAGGCTTCCGCAACCAGCTATGCGCATTTCCTGTAGAGCAGCGATATCAACTTTGAGCCTAGACAATTCTCTACTGATGACAGCTGTTTTGCGTGCCCCATCAATGTCGCGTATGTCCTTGGTAAGTCCAGTCAGCATCGTTCAGACATTCCAACTCCCAAGTGTAAGAGCTAGTCTTTTTCTAATGGATCCTTGATTCTTGGGTGAATAAGTCGCAGCCCGATTGTCAGACTGTTTCCAGACTTAAGTCCTGCTCACCCCAGCAAGACAGGCGGGCAGTGGCGGGAAAGCACCTTATTGACTGGGGGCTGCCCAGTTTAAGCGGGCGGTAGCTATCCAATGGGGTTAAAATGCCCCTTCCACTGTCAGGAATGACCCCTGGCATCTGGCTCCACACCAATCAAGCCGTGACTTAAAACCGGTAACTGCCACTCCCCGGTTTGTTCCCATGCCTGGGGAAGCCGTAGGGCATGCTGGATTTGCCTCTCCATGTTTGCCCAAGTCCCAGAATCCCCCTCTCGGTCTTGCTGGCAAAGTCCGAAGGAAAGGCAAGGCCAGTACGTTCGGAACCAGGTTGACTGCAGGAGTTGCCAGTAGATGATACAGCGTCAAAACTGCCTTACGGGGGGGCCTCCACTCCGGCTTTTCTGTCGGGGTTGCTCCCTTAGCCTTTGGCTATCCATAGCCACCACAAGGCAGTGGGACCATAACCCTGGTTTAGGGAGGCTAAGGGTTGCTAACACTTGCCAAAGGTGTCCACACAGGCTAGTGGAGGGAAGGAAGCACATTATTTTTCTTATTCTAGACTGGCTCCAAGCAAGGTGTAGCCACTACCCTAGTGTATATGTATATACCCCCCCCCCATGCCACCAACTGGGTTATCAAACGCTCACCATGTCTCTCACTGTCTATGGTGAGATGCTGTCAAAGAACCATTGCTGACTTTTGTCAAGAGTATGATGTATAGCTGTCAGAATGTTTCTACCCTGCAATGGCCTAGTGAGCTGTCAGGGTGTACTCTGCTGTTGCTGGGATGGGTGCCAGCCTCCTTGCGACCCTAAATAGGATTAAGTGGTTTGAGAAAATGAATATACGTATATAAAGTTGTGTATAGGACATTTATGTGTTGATATACGTATATGTATGTAGGATATATGTTCATATATGGCTTATTGTACTTCTTGAGTTGTCTTTTGTGCACTTTATTTTGCTAGATAAAAAGAGCCGCTAAGCTGATTTTCATTGTTCATGCAACAATTGACAATAAAGATTTTTATCTTTAGCATGATCAGCTTGATGAGTGGAACTTATTACAAAGGCTGTTCTTAAAGGAACCACTGGGTCATCAAAATGAATATTAAAGTCACCAATAATTAAAGCTTTATCGAAATAAACAACCAGGTTTAAAATGAAATCTACAAATTCACGTAGGAATTCTGACTACAGCCCTGGAGGTCTGTAAATAATTATTAAAGGAATCAGATGCATGGGCATATTTTTTCCAGGAATATGTGTAAAGTTCGTATATAGAATTTCAAATGCGTTAAATTCATGTGTAGAATTTTGTATAAGGTCAAGATTATCACTATAAATAACTGCGATACTCCTCCTTCCAGTTAGATGAGGTTGGTGTATATAACTATCTGGGAAGTGGAGCTTCATTTAATGCTACATATGCAGTGTGTTTAATCCATGTTTCTGTTAAACACATTACACTAAACTCCTGATCAGTTATGATTTCATTAACAATAAGCCCTTTAGATGTAAGAGATCTAACATTTAACAACCTGATCGTTAGATCAAAAAATGCAGGCGGTAGATTCAGTATGATTTGAATTTATGTTAATGAGATTATTGAAACAAAGTTTTTACACGTTTATTTAGTTCTGGAGTTTCAATAACATTGAATCTGACCTTGAATGACGACTCCGTGCAGCCAGCAGACGCTTGGATTAGCCTGTTTGTCTGCTCTCTGGCGGTGGCTCTGGATAGCCACTGACTGACTCGTCCTGTTCTTAGACTATGTGCTATGCTGCAAGAAATGAGAGCAGCACCTTCCCGAGTGGGACGGATACTGTCAGGCCATATCAGGCCAGGTTTACCCTTAAAAGTCCCCCAATTACCTATAAACTACCTAAACATTTACAAACCCAAGTTTAAGTAATATCAGACTATTTTTCAGTACAAGTATATGAGTATAATACTAGTTCTTCTAAAAAAATTAGCATATCGTGATAAAGTTTATTATTTTCTGTAATGTACTGATAAAAATTAAACTTTCATATATTTTAGATTCATTGCACACCAACTGAAGTAGTTCAAGCCTTTTGTTTTAATATTGATAATTTTGGCAAAAAAGTAAAGAAAAACCAAAAATTCCTATCTCAAAAATTAGCATATTTCATCTGACCAATAAAAAAAGTGTTTTTCATACAAAAAAAGTCAACCTTCAAATAATTATGTTCAGTTATGCACTCAATACTTGGTCGGGAATCCTTTTGCAGAAATGACTGCTTCAATGCGGCGTGGCATGGAGGCAATCAGCCTGTGGCACTGCTCAGGTGTTATGGAGGCCCAGGATGCTTCAATAGCGGCCTAAAGCTCATCCACAGTGTTAAGCTGATCCAGACTCTGTCACCTTGACTTCCGAATGACATGCAAAATTTGCTTTCATCCGAAAAAAGTACTTTGGACCACTGAGCAACAGTCCAGTGCTGCTTCTCTGTAGCCCAGGTCAGCCGCTTCTGCCACTGTTTCTGGTTCAAAAGTGGCTTGACCTGGGGAATGCGGCACTTGTACTCAGTCCACTGCTTCCACAGGTCCCCCAAGGTCTGGAATCAGCCCTTCTCCACAATCTTCCTCAGGGTCCGGCCACCTCTTCTGGTTGTGCAGCATTTTCTGCCACACATTTTCCTTCCCACAGACGTCCCACTGAGGTGGCTTGATCGAGCACTCTGGGAACAGCCTATTCGCTCAGAGATTTCTTTCTGTCTTACCCTCTTGCTTGAGGGTGTCAATGATGGCCTTCTGGACAGCAGTCAGGTCGGCAGTCTTACCCATGATTGCGGTTTTGAGTAATGAACCAGGCTGGGAGTTTTTAAAAGCCTCAGGAATCTTTTGCAGGTGTTTAGAGTTAATTGGTTGATTCAGATGATTAGGTTAATAGCTCGTTTACACTACCTGAACATCATATGCTAATTTTTTGAGATAGGAATTTTGGGTTTTCATGAGCTGTATGCCAAAATCATCAGAATTAAAACAATAAAAGACCTGAAATATTTCAGTTGGTGTGCAATGAATCTAAAATATATGAAAGTTTAATTTTTATCAGTACATTACAGAAAATAATGAACTTTATCACAATATGCTAATTTTTTGAGAAGGACTAGTATGTTCTCTCATCTGAAATGAGCAGCGTGCAGCACGGTGGTGCAGTGGTTAGTACACCTGCCTCACAGCAAGAAGGCTGGGGTTTGAAAACTGGGCTCAGGCATTTCTGTGTGGAGTTTGTATGTGCCCTGATGCGCTCAAGGGTTTTCTCCAGTTACTCTTTATTCCTCTCACAAATCCAAAGATGGGCACAATAGGTTAATTTGCTGCTCTAGATTACCCATAGGTCTGAGTGTGAGTGTGAATGGTTCTGTGTGTGTCTTCTCTCTGCAACGGTATGGTGACCTGTTTTGGGCCTACCCTGCCTTTATTCAGTGTTGGCTGAGATGGGTTCCAACCTCCCTGCAACCCTAGTTAGACAGATTTCCTCCAGGTACTCCGGTTTCCTCCAAGAGTCCAAAAACAAGCATAGTATGCTAATTAGTATTTCCCAATTGCTCCTAGGTGTGTGTGTAATGGTTGTGTGTGTTAGCCCTGCAATGGTCTGGTGAGCTGTTCAGGGTGTACCATGCCCTCAGCCAGAGCTGGCCGAGATGGGAGCCAGCCTCCCTGCATCTGAAATTAGGATTAAGTGGTTTAGAAAATGAATGACCCCTCCCTGAATCGCCACCTTATCGTGGTGGAGGGGTTTGCGTGACCTAATGATCCTAGGAGCTATTTTGTCAGGGGCATAATGCCCCTGGTCGGGTTACCCAAGGCAAACAGGTCCTGGGTGAAGGTCCAGAAAAAGTGCGATTCAGAAGACCCCTATGCCATCTCAGAGGAAACAATTGAAGCAGTCTCCCTTGCCCAGACACGGGTCACCGGGGTTCCCTCCTGGAGCCAGGCCCGGGGGAGGGGCTCGAAGGCGAGCCCCTGGTGGTCAGGCTTATGCCCATGGAGCCTGGCCGGGCCTAGCCCGAAAAGGAGACATAGGTCCGCCCTCCCATGGACCCACCACCCGTGGGAGGAGTTTTAGGGGTCGGGTGCAATGTGAGTTGGGTGGCAGCCGAAGGCATGGGTTCTGTCGGACCGATCCTCGGCTACTTACTCTGACCCTTGGGACATGGACTGTCACCTCTCTGGCGGGAAAGGAGCCTGATTTGGTGCGTGAGGTGGAGAGATACCGACCAGATATAGTCGGGCTCACCTCAACGCATAGCTTGGGCACTGGAACCATCCATCTCGAAAGAGGCTGGACCTTCTTCTATTCTGGAGTTGCTCATGGGGAGAGGCGCCAAGCCGGTGTGGGTATTCTTGTTGCCCCCCATCTAGGTGCCCAAATGTTGGGGTTCTCCCCGGTTGACGAAAGGGTAGCTTCCCTCCGTCTTCGGGTGAGGGGACGGGTCCTGACTATTATTTGTGATTATGCACCAAATGACAGTTCAGAGTACCCACCCTTTTTGGAGTCTTTGGGGGAGGGGGGTGTTGGAGAACGCTCCCTCGAGAGACTCACTCGTTGTCTTGGGAGACTTCAACGCCCATGTGGGCAATGATAGTTTGACCTGGAAGGGTGTGATCGGTAGGTATGGCCTCTCCAGTCTGAATCCGAATGGTGTTTCATTGTTGGACTTCTGTGCTAGTCACAGTTTGTCTATCACGAACACTATGTTCGAACATTAGTGTGCCCATAAGTGCACTTGGCACCAGGACACCCTAGGTCGCAATTCGATGATTGACTTTGTAGTTGTGTCATCGGACTTGCGACCATATGTTCTGCCCAAGCATGTAATCAGGGTCTGCTGGGAACGTTTGGCGGAGTCCCCTGTCCAAGAGGCCTTTAACTCCCACCTCCGGCAGAGCTACAACCACATCCTGGAGGAGGCGGGGGACATGGAATCTGAATGGGCCATGTTTCTTGCCTCCATTTCTGAGGCGGCAGCCCATAGCTGTGGCCGTAAGGTCGTCGGTGCTTGTCATGGCGGTAATCCCCGAACCCGGTGATGAACACCTGCGGTGAAGGGGGCCGTCCAGCTGAAGAAGGAGGCCTATCGGGTTTTATTAGCCTGTGGGACTCCCGAGGCAGCAAACGGGTCCCGGCAGGCCAAACGTGCTGCAGCCGAGGTTGTCGCAGATGCAAAATCTTGGGCGTGGGAGAAGTTCGGTGAGGGCCTGGAGAGTGATTATCTGTTGGCCTCAAAAAGGTTCTGGACCACCATCCGACGCCTCAGGAGGGGGAAGCAGTTCTTCACAAACACTGTTTACAGTGGAGGTGGGGAGCTGCTTACCTTGACTGGGGATGTCGTCGAGAGGTGGCGGGAATACTTTGAGGACCTCCTCAATCCCACCAACACACCCTCCGTGGAAGAGGAAGACCCTGGGGGTTTGGGTGGGGGTCCACCCATCACTGGAGTGGAGGTCACTGAGGTTGTCAAAAAGCTCCTCGGTGGTCGAGCTCCGGGGTTGGAAGAGATCCGCCCGGAATATCTCAGGGCTCTGGATGTTGTAGGACTGTCTTGGTTGACACATCTCTGCAACATCGCGTGGTCATCAGGGGCTGTACCTCTGGCTTGGCAAACTGGGGTCATGGTCCCAATTTTTAAGAAGGGGGACCGGAGGGTGTGTTCCAATTATCGGGGAATTACACTCCTCAGCCTACCTGGAAAAGTCTATGCAGGGGTACTGGAGAGGAGGATCCAACCGATAGTCGAACCTCGGATTCAGGAGGAGCAATGTGGTTTTCGTCCTGGCCGCAGCACTCTTGACCAACTCTATACGCTCCACAGGATTCTGGAGGGGGCATGGGAGTTTGCCAAATCTGTCCACATGTGCTTTGTGGATTTGGAGAAGGCTTTCGACCATGTCCCTCGAACGATCTTTTGGGGCATGCTCCGAGAGTACGGCGTTCCGGACCCGTTGCTACGAGCTATTCGGTCGCTGTATCACCGGAGCCAGAGTTTGGTCCGTATTGGTAACAGCAGGTCGAATTAGTTTCCGGTGGGAGTTGGAGTCCGCCAAGGCTGTCCTTTGTCACCAATTCTGTTCATAATTTTTATGGACAGAATTTCTAGGCGCAGTTGAGACTTTGAGGGGTCTGGTTTGGTGGCCATCGGATCTTGTCTCTGCTTTTTGCGAATGATGTTGTCCTTTTGGCTTCATCAAGTCGGGACCTCCAGCTCTCATTGGAGTGATTCACAGCTGAGTGCGAAGCAGCCGGGATGAACATCAGTACCTCCAAGTCTGAGGCCATGGTTCTCAGTCGGACAATGGTGGAATGCACCCTCCGGGTCGGGAATGAGGTCCTGCCCCAAGTAGAGGAGTTTAAGTATCTTGGGGTCTTGCTTAAGAGTGAGGGAAGGATGGAGCGAGAAATCGACAGACGGATCGCTGCAGCCTCTGCTGTTAAGTGGTGCCTGTTCCGGTCCGTTGTGGTGAAGAAGGAGCTGAGGCGCAAGGCAAAGCTCTCAATTTACCAGTCGATCTATGTTCCAACCCTCATCTATGGTCACGATCTTTGGGTAATGACCGAAAGAACAAGATCACGGATACAAGGGGCTGAAATGAGCTTCCTTCGCTGGGTGGCGGGGTTCTCCCTTCGAGATAGGGTGAGAAGCTCCGCCATCCGGGGAGAGCTCGGAGTAGATCCGCTGCTCCTCCGCATTGAGAGGGGCCAGTTGAGGTGGCTCGGGCATCTGGTCAGAATGCCCCCCGGACGCCTCCCTGGTGTGCAACCGGGAAGAGACCTGGGGTCGACCTAGAACACGCTGGAGGGACTATGTCTCTCGGCTTGTCTGGGACCGCTTCGGTGTCCCCTGGGAGAGTTGGCGGATGTGGCTCGGGAGAGGAACGTCTGGACTTCTTTGCTTAGGTTGCTGCCCCCGCGACCCGACCCTGGACTAAGCGGAAGATGATGATGATGATGATGATGAAAATGAATGAGATTTCCTTCCGGCTTTTTCTCTTTCTCAGGCGTCGTCACAACGAATGATTCGCACGTTTGATTTGGTTCATCGGTTTTTACTTCGGATGCCCTTCCTGACACAACCCTTTAGCAAGGGACAGAGACACACTGACGGCTTTTCAGCTCCTCTTTATGAAAGTCAGCAATGGTTCTTTTACATGCCTCTCACCATAGACAGTGAAAGACATGGACCGCCTTTGATAACCCAGTTAGTGCACTGGGGGGACAGTGACAACCTTTGTGGAAAGTGGAACTTGAACCCCCAACCTTAGGATCAGCGACCCAGCACCCTATACCACTAGCCCACCGCTGCCCCCAGTTTAGAAAATGAATGAATGAATGAAATGAGCAGTGAATAAATATCTTTATCCATAATAAAGTGACACAGGTTACAGTACATGCTTGATTGTGTCAAAGAGATTCTCTTTATTCTGACACAGTCCAGCTCATCCCTTTAATTACTGTGCTTACGCAAGCAGTTAACTATTTTTAACATTCAGAACTCTTTTTTCCCATGATTCTCCTCCCACAGCTTTAAATGAACCCAACACACAGCGAGAGCATGCAAACTCAACACAGAAACACCCGAGCCATGGGACCTGAACCTAGGTCCTTCTTGCTGTGAGGCAGATGTGCTAACCACCACACCACCATGTTGTGCACTCTTTTGTATTGCACCCTGATAATATGCAGGCACACAGTGTTTGCAAAGTTGTACTCATCCATTCCTTTTCCTGTTGTTCTTGTTTTTCACAATGAATGGAATTGAAATTTATGTAGTTTTGAATCAGTCTCCGGGCTGGGTGACACCATATCAGAGTGAAAAGTTCATGTAACTTCTCTGAACATCTCCTGACTTAACACACCACCATCCATCATGAGCCAAACTCCTCTTTTACACTGCAGAGCAATCACTGTTGGAACATCTTTCGAATGTGTTCTTCCAATGGATTGTGAGTTGCTCAACTAGCATTAGCCTTCCATTAATGTTCTCCTTCTCTGATATCATTCCGTGCCTCTGTAATCTCATAACTCACTTTATGACTACATGTCATGAACATTTTTCTCCTGCTATACTAAATTTGACGTCACATTTTTATATCATCTTATATCATATATCATCGAGCCTTACGTAAGGGATCATGTAAAGCAAGTTAATTGCCGGTCCAGAACACAACCATTCACAGAAACACTCACACCTAGGGGAAATTTGGACTGTACCTGCCCTTATATGTAGTTATTTTTCATATTGTTGTTTAGAGTTGCATTTAATAACAGTGTTACAAGCTTAGAGAAAGTTCTTTTAAATAGATATCATGGTCAACTGGTTGTTGCTGGAGAGAAGCTTCCTGATCCCTACAGCATCACTAATATAACCAGGAAGAGTTCGTCGTCTGAACATCTGAATGTGAAATTATCTGATATTTATTATCAAGACCGTTCATCTCAACTGACTCATCCCCATATCAAGATCTTGCAATCTTCTTGGACCATGCTGTGATCTCTCCTTCAGGCACTGCACAAAGCCTTGGAGTAACCATAGATAAGTTCATGTCCTTCCCTTCTCATATCACTAATCTTTCTTGATCATGTTGATTTCTTCTCTTTAATATCTGAAGGATTTGTCCATTTCTTTCCATTAAGGAAACTCAGATACTTGTTCAATCCCTTGTCATCAGAAGACCTGATTACTGCAACTCACTTCTGGCAGGTCTACCTTTGAGTGCTATTCGACCTTTGCAAATGATCCAGAATGTAGCTTTGTTTTTAACCTTCCCAAATTTGTCCACACCACACTACTGCTATGATCTCTCCACTGGCTTCCTGTAGCTGCTTGCATTCAATTTAAAAACTAATGCTTTCCTACAAAGCCAAAAATGGACCTGCACCTGTTTCTCTCAGAACCTCAAACACTGCGGAACTGATCCCTCTCTCTACCAAGGGACAAGGGGAAAATGCATCTAAACTCTTCTCTGTTCTGGCTCCAAGGAGGAATGAACATCTGTCTCCTCTGGACATCCAGACAACTCATTCACTGGGTATATTCAAACGACAGCTGAAACTTACCTTTTTCAACAATACTTAGATTAAGCACCATGCCGTATACAAACACACAAAACAAAAAAAAACAACAACAAAAAAAAACACAAAAAAAAAAAAAACACCCCACACAACACCTAGCATGTGAGTTTAACTGACGGTATACTTAGTCTGTTCTAACAAACCTGTACAAGAATATGTTTACTGATAGAGACTTTAAAGCTTCTGAATAAGAGTGTCTGCTACATGCTGTAAATGTAATTGTATTAACCTTTGATTCACTAGCCTGGACTTTCTCACATGAATCACTGAAAAGCTGCTGATCTTTGGGTGGATATAATTATCACCATCCCAACCACTTTCAGGAGGTTTTATATCAAGAACTTTCACAAAAATCATTAACCTGTTCAATGAACCTGAATGAAACCTCATGAGATAAAAAACAATGACATGTGTATTAGCCCTCACTGTACATGTGAGCTCAGGTTGAATTTAATGATTCAAAATGTTAACCATGCATGCAGACTGCTTACCATCTCTCTATCACTTCAGCATTCAGACCTGGAAAATACAAATAAACAATTGCTGCAATGTATAAATCTCTGTTTATAAATTTACCTCTGGGAAAATTTACCTTTGATAAAGTTTTCCAGGTTTTCTAATGAATACATTAATTGTTTAAAAAAAAAAAACTCGGGAAAGCATATGAGTTTGCAAGTAGTGCTACTTACGGTTCATTCAAGGCGAGCCAGTTCCATTTTCTGCTGCTATCCTTTAGAAATCCATAAAAATGGATGTCTGAAGCCTTGTGCATTCTGAGTACAATAGCATTTTAATTTCATCTATCAATGTGTGTAACTGGTTAAAGTAGCAAATTATATTGTTTGCATTAACTGAACATAAGGTCTTTGTTCTGTATCACCACACATCGCCGAATATACATATCACCAGTGTATGCATCTGGCATGTATATAAAGGTCAGTGGTGGCCCAGTGGTTGGATGCTGGATTACTGATCCCAAGGTTGGGGGTTCAAATCCCACTATCAACAAGTTGTTACTGCCCCCTACCCCCCAGCTAACTGGGTTATGGAAGGCCAACCATGTCTCTCACTGTCTGTGGTGAGAAGCAGGTAAAATAACTTTCATCAAGAGTAGCCAGCATTGCTGTCAGCGTGTTTCTGCACTGCAATGGCCTGGCGAGCTGTCCAGGGTGTACTCTATCCTTGCTGAGTCGGCTGCGATATGTGCAAGATTTTCTGTGACTAATTACAATTAAGTGTCTTGGAAAATTAAAGAATGAATATGTATATATTCACTGGCTGCACTTGGGAATGAAAAACATAAAAGCGACATTCAAAGTCATCAAGTGAGTGAAACAAATCTTCGTGGTGTTGCCACCATAAACAGTGAGACAGTGACCTGCTGCTTTATGCCACCTTACATCACCAAAATTCAGCCATTTTGGTGTGCAGTGGACAAAGGTCGAATGAGAGGCTCATGAGGACACAATCCTGAAATCTGCTTCGGTGCTGTCAATTTAAACTTGACGGTGTGCCTCAGTCCAACCTGTTTCTACTGTTAAAGTGCTCAAGCAGTTGAAGTAAAGAATATAATGATGAGCTCCACATTCAGGAATCATCCATTTAGTTTTTCACAATACAATCCAGAGTTCCTCCAGATCAAAGTCTGAGGTGTGGTCACGTCACCCTTGTTAATGAAAAACATTCAAAATGTTATATTGTGGTATAAAAACAGTATAATCCACCTCCTGGTAAAACTATTGCAGCTAGAGAACTGAGTTGAACATTATACAATAATAATTTAACCCTCTAATGCCCAGCAGTACCTAATGCAGCCGTGAAGGGGGGAACAAACCAGTGTCTCCCCCTCACGCCGGTCCCAAGCCCAGAGAAATGCAGAGGGTTCTGTCAGGAAGGGCATCAGACGTAAAACCAATGTCAAACTTTATCATGCAAGTCACAGATATTACCTCCATACCGGATCGGTCGAGGCCTGGGTTAACAACGACCGCCATCAGTGCTGTTAACCAACAGGGTGCTGATAGAAATTGGACTACTGTTGGTCGAAGAAGGAGAGGTGGGAGGCATATCTGTAGGCGGGAAGAGAAGAGGAAAAGCATGAGTCTAGGACTGAGAGTAGGGACTTTGAATGTTGGAACTATGAAAGGAAAAGGTAGACAGCTGGCTGGCATGATGCAGAGGAGGAAGGTGGACATACTGTGTGTGCAGGAGACCAGGTGGAAAGGTAAAAGCTTAGGAGCAGGCTTTAAGCTGTTTTATCATGGTGTGGATGGATATCAAGCGAAATGGAGGCGGAGTCATCTTGAAGGAGGGGTTTGTCAGGAATGTTCTAGAAGTGAAAAGAGTGTCAGACAGAGTGATGAGTCTCAAGTTAGAAAATGAAGGTGTGATATTCAATGTTGTTAGTGCTTATGCCCCACAGGCAGGATGTGAGCGAGAAGAGAAGGCGAGATTCTGGAGTGAGTTAGATGGAGTGATGCAAAGTACCCCCAGAGGTGAAAGAGTGGTCATTGGTGCAGACTTCAATGTTGGTGCAGGCAACAGAGGGGACGAGGAAGTGATGGGCAGGTTTGGTATCCAGGACAGGAACACAGAAGGACAGATGTTGGTAGATTTTGCAAAAAGGATGGAAATGGTTTTTTTCAGAAGAGACAGGAGCATATGGTGACTTTTAAAGCGGAGGTAGGAGCACACAGGTAGACTACATCTTGTGTAAACGATGCAGTTTGAAGGAAGTCAGTGACTGCAAAGTAGTAGTGGGTGAGAG
The DNA here is from genome assembly GCA_024760905.1 of Plotosus lineatus. NCBI lineage: Eukaryota > Metazoa > Chordata > Actinopteri > Siluriformes > Plotosidae > Plotosus > Plotosus lineatus. The sequence goes on from CM045739.1 coordinate 47,874,072, forward strand.
TGTTGCCAAACAGCATAGGACAGTGGTGTGCAGGATGACGCTGATGGTGAGGAAGGTGGAAGAACGCAAAGGCAGAGCAGAAGACAAAGTGGTGGAAGCTGAAAAAGAAAGAGTTTTGTGTTGTCTTCAAGGAGGAGTTGAAACAGGCTTTGGGTGGTCAGGAAGTGCTTCCAGATGACTGGACAACTACAGCAAATGTGATCAGAGAGACAGGTAGGAGAGTACTTGGTGTGTCCTCTGGAAGGAAAGTAGATAAGGAGACTTGGTGGTGGACTGAGGAAGTGCAAGAGTGTGTACAAAGGAATAGGTTAGCTAAGAAGAAGTGGGACACTGAGATGACCGAAGAGAGTAAACAGAAGTACAGGGAGACACAGCATAAGGCGAAGGTAGCGGTGTCAAAGGCCAAACAGAGGGCGTATGATAAATTGTATGCTAAGTTGGACAGTAAGGAGGGAGAAAATTATTTATACAGGTTGGCACAGCAGAGAAATGACGTGCCTCGGTCAGCTGTGAGACGACCTTGAATGCGTAGGATTGTGCTGCTCATGAATTTGTGAAATTATTATTATTATTATTATTATTATTATTATCATTATTATTGTTGTTGTTGTTCTTATAATTTTGTTGAAAGAAATATGTTCGGGGTGTTTCCTTAGGGCTTTTTGATCAGGAAAAACTAGTGATAATTTTTTTGTAACTGCATAAAATAATTCAGGTTAAACCAGCACCTCGCAGTGTACCTGATATGTCATGCCAGCCAGCTTAAATCTTCTGTGTGATTGGCCAGTAATTTGTCCACAAAAATATCTGGTAAAATGATTAGAATCTGAAACTTTACCATATAAAAGTACATCAGTTGTGCGTCATTTCAGTAAAATCAGAACCGCATTCATGACCTCGTTATGATAAATAAATTTAATTATCGACCAGCTTACATACAATATCATTAGAAAGAAGACTTTCTTATTGTTTTCTTTTAATTAGGTCCACAATATGGTAAAATGTATTCGATTTAGGTCTGTTTCTTTCTGCCATTCCAATCTTTGTTTATTGAGAGAAATCCAGCTAATGCTACCTGACAGCCGCATGTCAGGCTGAATTATTCTGATACCATTTAGTCAGATTAATGACGTGATGGACAAAATGAAAAATGGGAACGAGGAGTTCCATTTCTGACCTTGCTCAATTTTTAATGAACTTGTTACCGTTCATGCAGAATGGCTGGCTCAGTTTTATAAATGACATTATTCAGTAGCTTCACCAAATGGCGAGATAATTACAGAGTCCCACCATGTTTGGAAATAGTACCACGCACGCACAAAATAAAACAGAAAAATAGGAGTGTCCAGAGACGGCACTGATTCATATCCATAAGACTTAGGAATACAGCACAATATGGAAATGGCTCAAAGTCGAAACCCTCAGTACTATTATGTGGAGGAATCTCTTCATTAGCATTGTTAACCCAAATTTCCTGACAGGAAGACGATTTCCATAATAAAGTGAATATGAACTATGGATGCAAAAGCATTGCTGGGACCAAGGAGATGAATAAAAACCCTGAGCTGATCCCATCCTTGAAAGCAGATGAGAAAGGAAAGTAGAGGAGTTTGAAAACTTGTTTTGATTCTCTATATCATCACATGAATATGTGACAGTGGTGTGTGTGTGTGTGTGTGTGGGGGGGGGGGGGGGGGGTGCAGTAAATTGGCATGGCATGCTCGGTGTTAATTACAGGCAGTAATGAGAGAACTGAACCAGACTGCAAGACATGAGATATTTTTAGAGACTCTACATAGTTATCTAATACACAGCCGGCATCTGCACTGACACACACACAGTACTGAGCCTTAACACCAGATTGGGTTTTACCCGCGGATTCATAGCTGTACCTGTGGTTACACTGCCATTCTAGGTGTGGAGAATTCAGAATTTATTCACAAACTGCTCATCATCTGGCAAGTTCACAAACTGTCTATTTCTTCACAGCTGGTTGATTTCTCAGTTCATCAGTCCATGCTGTCTAAAAGATTCGTGAACCTTATGATGAAAAAAAAAAAAAACCCTTTAAACCCCCGGAGTATTTGGAGGAAACCCATGCAAGCATGCAGAGAACATGCAGACGCCACACAGAAATGCCCTGGGACTCGAACTCAGGACCTTCTTGCTGTGAGGTGCACGTGTTAGCCATGATACATACCACTGTTCTGCCTGTATTTAACCGATCCATGTTTACTGTCTGTGAATTATAAATAAAGGGATCGTGCTCAGGTGTAAAACTGAGGATTGATGGAAGGGTTTTCAGGAAGCATGGTGGTGTAATGTTCAGCACATCTGCTTCACAGCGAGAGGGTCCTGTGTGTGTGAGTCCTGGGCTGAGCAAGGGTGTTTCTGGGTGGAGTTTGCAGGGTCTCACCATGTTTGCATAAATGTTCCCACTGAGTACCCCACTTGCCTCCCACAGGAATGAATGAATGAATATACAAATGAAGAAGTAAAAGAAAGAAAGAAAGAATATACACATGAATGAATGAGTAAAAAAGAATGAATGAATGAATTAATTAATTAATGAATATACAAATGAATGAAGAAATAAAAGAAAGAAAGAAAGAAAGAATATACACATAAACGAATGAGTAAAAAAGAATGAATGAATGAATATACGAAAAATGAATGAATGAATGAATTTACAAATGAATGAAGAAATAAATGAAAGAATAAATGAATAAATGAATGGATGAATGAATGAATATACAAATGAATGAAGAAGTAAAAGAAAAAAAGAGAGAAAGAAAGAATATACACATGAACGAATGAGTAAAAAGAATGAATGAATGAATATACACATGAATGATGAAGTAAAAGAAAGAAAGAAAGAAAGAATGAATCAACGAATGCATGAACGAATGAATGAATTAATATATAAATGAATGAAAAAGTAAATGAATGAATGAATGAATGAATGGTATTCTCTTGTAAAATGAATGTTTGATGGAAAAGTCTTTCAGTTAAATGAAAGTAAACACAGTTATTCATTTAAGATAAATGGCGACTATGGTGGCCCATAAAAGACATTTGGGGATTTGTGGATTTGGGGCTTAAATTAGGAAAAAAGATAACGAAGCATGAAGCAAGACGGCGGAGCTAAAATCCCGACCCTCAGTTGGTGTGAGACCGTTCTGGCCTCTGTCAGTCAGAACGGGCCGGATGAGATGACCTGCTCTTTTCGGGTTGGTACACTGAATAATCTTGACTGTTGGAGTTTGCAGCGAAAGCACCATCTCTTTAATTGGTGCTCTCGTAGCTGTGTACTCTGGAGCTATTTGTGGTGTGGTACAATCTTGTAAATGTCAGCTGTCTCCTATTAGAACATGCTGAATAATATTTCTGCAGTTTTCTAGACCTCACGCAAATAAAATGCATTTAATATTTAATAAAAGAAGTATAGATAAAAATCAAGGGTGATTCTTTCCTGTATTGTTCATACAGTTGAACCTGAGTCAGTGGGACAATGAATAAGATACACAGCACGATGGCGTAGCACTTAGCAAGTCCACCTCACAGCGAGAAGGTCCTGGGGTGGAATCCCAGTCTCGGTGTGGGTGTTCTGTGTGGGGCTTGCATGTTCTCCCTGTGCTTGTGTGTTTCCGCCCGCAGTCCAGAGGCAAGCGAACCGGCTGCTCCGAAGTGCTCCTATGTGAGAGTGTGAATGGGGTGGGTGTATGCTGCCCTGCAGTGATCTGGTGAGTTATTCAGGGTGTAGTCCGCCTTCACCCAATGTGGGCTGAGATATCCCCCAGCTTCCATGTGACCCTAAAATGATTCAGCGGTTCAGTGTTGAATAAATGGACATAGTAAAAAAGATATCTGTTGAACTTAATAAAAAATGATGGAATGGTCTCTTTAATCATAGACATGGAGTTTACCCTTCTCGTGTTAAAGGTCCTGTAGTCTTCCCCTGTTGTCAATTTCTCACTGATATTAATAATCGAAACAAAAAGGCACCCAACACCCTTTGTGTGTGTGTGTGTGTGTGTGTGTGTGTGTGTGTGTGTGTGTGTGTGTGTGTGTGTGTGTGTGTGAGACAGCTGTGGCTGGTCACAAACACTCTCCAGAGCCAAGTCCTGTAACACACACACACACACACACACACACACACACACACACACACACACACACTTGTGTCCTCAGTGTGTGTGTGCCCATCTGGGATCCTAGCCTTCAAACTGCTGTGCCAGAGCTCCCTCCTGACAGAAGGATCTGGGGACGAAGGGAGACAGTGTGTGTAAAGGAAAGCCTCACAGAGGTGAGGAGGAAGCCTTGTAAAGCCAGCTGGCCTGGCTTTGAGAAAAGGTAAAGGAGAATTGAGAGCGGAGGGAGCAAGAAAAAGAAAGTCTGAAAAAGAGAAGCGAAGGTTGATAGAAAGGAGTATTTAGGGTGTAGAAAGAGTCTGGTGTTTGCTGGAAGTGTGGCTGAGGTGAAGACAGACGCAGGTGGAGAAGGCCTTTACAGCAGGTTCTGTGAAGGCAGCTGCAGCAGCACAGTAGATTCAGGTGAGATGTGACATGGCGTTTGTGAGAAAAGTACACTTTTATATTCATTAACTGCATGAACTGACTGACCGGTGAAATGATGCCGGTTACATTGTAATATAAAAACCATTCGTTCCATTACAACGTACGCATTAAAAGCTTTATTCCAAATGCTGCATATGGGAGTTTAATTATAATCCAGTCTAACATGTTATACTGATGTCAGCCAAGCACATGCGATTTGCCCTTGTGTGTGTGTGTGTGTGTGTGTGTGTGTGTGTGTGTGTGTGTAGACACTGTGTGATTGAAAATGGTGCACAAGGATCACCTTTGTGTGCTCGTATCCTATTTATTAACCTAATTATAAATCATTCAACTAATTGCAGGTGGTATGGAAGCATAAGGGTTAGCACATCAGTCTCTCAGCATGAAGGTCCCGGATTTGAATCCCAGACTTGGGAGTTTGCATGTCCTTCGTATGCTTTTGTGGGTTTCCTCATGATACTCCGGTTTCCTCCCACAGTCGAAAAACATACACATTAGACTAATCAACGTTTCCATATTAACTGTAGGAATGAGTGTGAGTGTGAATCCTTATGTGTGTGTGTGTGTGTGTGTGTGTGTGCGTGTTTGTTGACTCTGTGAGCTGTTCAGGGTATACCTCAGCCTCACCTAGTGTCGGCTGAGATAGGCTCCAATGTCCCTGCAAACCTGATTAGTTTTATTGGTTCGCCGAGTGAATGAGTGAGAGAATTGTGAAAGAATATTAAATGGTACAGAGGCATTTCAATAAAATAGCCAGACCAGATATTATCAAAGTGTCTTCAAAGGTGTGTGTATTACCGTAATGCATGGAATTACATCAATTATTATCAGAAATACGTGATGACAAGTTCTGCATTTAATATCAAACTTTTCATTCACAGCTGTCATGAAATAAAAGTATAACCCCATAAAGCTTTTGTGGCGCACAAGTAATATGTAAAATATGTCCTGCTTGCTCTCACTAATCTCACCACCACAGGTGGCTGGGGTTTAGTGTAGGCGGTGAAGTCTGTGGTGCCAACAAATGTGGTGTATCTGCACCCAGCCCTTCATGGCATCTCTTTTATAGGCAGCAACAGCTTCGACTGGGCCGCCACAGGGAAATAGATAGGAATGAATCAACTTGCCGTAATGCATATAAAGGCCTATGAGGACAAATACTGCATGGAGCATGACAACATGGGGGCAACCTCGTCAAGAACATTCTCCAGTTCTCTATACTGAAAGCTATCACATCTCATTATGGTATTCACTGATTGTGGTGAATTCACCTGAGAATTTGGACTTGAATTTGTATCATGTGATGTTATAAGAATTAAATAAAAGAGTATTAAAGGGATTTATGAAAACAAAGAATATGAACATAACTGAAAAATTATATTGCCTTCATAGATATTTACACAATGTTAAATAAAAAATATCATCATTCATACCTTTCAATCTATCTATCTATCTATCTATCTATCTATCTATCTATCTATCTATCTATCTATCTATCTACAATAATCATAAAATATTAAATAAAATGTAAGAATCTATCCATCCATCCATTCCACCATATATAATAAATACAATTAATTAATTAATTTAAATAATAATATACAATATTAACTGTGTTATTTTATACAATTTTCTAATTAATTTAAATGTTACTGTTAAATTATTATCATTCATTTTTATCCAGTTTAGTTCTCTCTCTAATGTGGTATACCTAAAGCTACCTCAGGAAGGAAGTCTCTTCAGGAAACTCGAAAATAATTGAAAAGTGAAAGTTGAAAATATAAATGGTATGAAAACTTCTGGTCTGTTTATCTTATTTTTTGAGAGATCAACAAAAGTCAGAATTATTACTCGGTTTGTTATGAATGTAATTCCATTTTTCATTTATATTTATAGCTGATTCACTGAATAAATGAATAGTGGAACACCTACATCAGGGGTCACCAACATGGTGCCCATGGGCACCTTGTTGCTTGCAAGGACATGAGTCGCCGGTGGGCCTATTCACTGCTATTTTTAGAACAGGCCCACGTCTCCATAGCGCTACTCGACATTGAGCTGCATCTAATTTTTTTTGCCATTTAAAAAAAATAATAAAATCAATGTCTTCACAAAGATGAATATCATTCTTCTTCTTCTTCTTCTTCCTCTTCTTCCTCTTCTTTTCCTTTCGGCTATTCCCTTCAGGGTTTGCCACAGTGAATCATCAGCCTCCAACTCACCCGATCCTCTACATCTTCTACTCTTGCTCCAACTATCTTCATATCCTCCTTCACCACCTCCAGAAATCTTCACTTTGGTCTTCCTCTAGGCTTTCTGCTTGGTGGTTCCAACCTCACGGTCCTACTACCAATATATTCACTATCCCTCCTCTGTACATGTCCAAACCATCTCAATCTAGTCTCTCTGACTTTGTCTCCAAAACCTCTTACATGTGCTGTCCCTCTGATGTACTCATTTCTGATCCTATCCATCCTCATTACTCCAAGAGAGAACCTCAACATTTTCATCTCCGCTACCTCCAGCTCTGCCTCCTGTCTTTTCCTCAGTGCCACTGTTTCTAAACCATACAACATCGCTGGATTCATCACCGTCTTGTACACTTTTCCTTTCATTCCTGCCGACACCCTCCGATCACACATCACACCAGACATTCCAACCTGTCTGCACACGCTTCTTCACCTCTTTTCCACACTCTCCATTGCTTTGGATTGTTGAGGCTAAGTACTTAAAATCCTCCACCTTCCTTATCTCTGCTCCCTGTAACCTCACCGTTCCTGTTGGGTCCTTCTCGTTCACACACATGTATTCTGTCTTACTGAGGCTAACCTTCATTCCTCTCCTTTCCAGGGCATACCTCCACATTTCTAGATTGTCCTGCACTTGTTCTCTGCTCTCACTACAAATGACAATGTCATCTGCAAACATCATAGTCCATGGAGATTCTTGTCTAACCTCGTCTGTCAGCCTGTCCATCACCATAGCAAACAAGAAGGGGCTCAGAGCTGACAATTGAGGCAATCTCACCTCCACCTAGAACTCTTCTGTCACACCGACAGCACACCTCACCACTGTCTTACATGTCTCATACATGTCCTGCACCACTCTAACATACTTCTCTGCCACTCCAGACTTCCTCATGCAATACCACAGTTCTTCTCTCGGCACCCTGTCATATGCTTTTTCCAGATCCACAAAGGCACAATGCAGCTCCTTCTGACCTTCTCTGTACTTCTCTATTAACATCCTCAAGGCAAACACTGCATCTGTGGTGCTCTTTCTTGGCATGAAACCAAACTGTTGTTCACAAATGCTGACCTCTGCCCTTAGTCTAACTTCCACGATTCTTTCCCACAACTTCATCGTATGGCTCATCAACTTTATCCCTCTGTAGTTGCCACAACTTTGCACGTCTCCCTTTTTCTTAAAAATGGGCACAATCACACTTCTCCTCCATTCCTCTGGCATCGTCTCACTCTCTAAGACCTTGTTGAATGTTCTTGTCAGAACATCTACTGCTACCTCTCCGAGACACTTCCATACCTCCACTGGTAGGTCATCAGGACCAACTGCCTTTACACTCTTCATCCTCTTCAATGCCCTCCTCACTTCACCCTGACTAATATTTGCTACTTCCTGGTCCTCAAGAGTCACCTCTTCCACTCTTTTTTCTCTCTCATTTTCCTCATTCATCAGCTCTACAAACTACTCTTTCCATCTTCCCAGCACACTTCTGTCATCAGTCAATACATTTCCCTCTCTGTCCTTAATCACTCTAACTTGCTGCACGTCCTTCCCATCTCTATTTCTCTGCTGTGCCAACCTGTATGAATCATTTTCTCCCTCCTTACT
>CM045739.1:47892500-47897500 GCA_024760905.1 Plotosus lineatus
TCAGTCCACACCACCCTCGAACTGTCCTTCAGAATCACAATAGTTTATTTCTTCCAGACGAAACTCTGCCTGTCTGCCTGCCTGCCTGTCCGTCCGTCTGTCCGTCTGTCTGTCTGTATCATGCTTGTTTGGTTGTCAGATGTGTGCAAAATAAATAAGGTAGAGACATTGAGGTGTGTGTGTGTGTGTGTGTGTGTGTGTGTGTGTGTGTGTGTGTGTGTGTGTATGTATGTGTGTATGTGTGTGTGTGTGTGTGGGTGTATATGGGTATGGAGGGGCTCTTTGCAGCACTCCTCCAGCTATCGGTCTGCTCTCGGCTTCTTATCAGAGAGAGAGGGGGATGTAAGAGAGGGGGTGTGAGAGAGAGAAGAGTAAGTGTGTGTGTGTGAGAGAGAGAGAGAGAGAGAGAGAGAGAAGAGTATGTGTGTGTGTGCGTGTGAGAGAGAGAGAGAGAGTGTGAGAGAGAGAGAGAGAGAGAGAGAGAGAGGCTGGAGTGTGTGAGAGCGAGTAAAGAGAGAGAGAGCGAGAGAGAAAGAGAGAGAGAAGAGTGTGAGAGAGAGAAAGAGGAGAGAGAGAGAGAAGTGTGTGTGTGTGTGTGAGAGTGAGAGAGAGAGAGAGAGAGAGAGAGAGAGAAAAGAGTATGTGTGTGTGTGCGTGTGAGAGAGAGAGAGAGAGTGTGAGAGAGAGAGAGAGAGAGAGAGAGAGGCTGGAGTGTGTGAGAGTGAGTAAAGAGAGAGAGAGAAAGAGAGAGAGAAAGAGAGAGAGAAGAGTGTGAGAGAGAGAAAGAGGAGAGAGAGAGAAGTGTGTGTGTGTGTGTGTGTGTGTGTGTGTGTGTGTGTGTGTGTGTGTGAGAGTGAGAGAGAGAGAGAGAGAGAGAAGAGTATGTGTGTGTGTGTGTGAGAGAGAGAGTGTGTGTGTGTGAGAGAGAGAGAGAGAGAGAGAGAGGCTGGAGTGTGTGTGAGAGAGAGAGAGAGAGAGAGAGAGAGAGAGAGAGAAAGAGTATGTGTGTGTGTGCGTGTGAGAGAGAGAGAGAGAGTGTGAGAGAGAGAGAGAGAGAGAGAGAGGCTGGAGTGTGTGAGAGTGAGTAAAGAGAGAGAGAGAAAGAGAGAGAGAAAGAGAGAGAGAAGAGTGTGAGAGAGAGAAAGAGGAGAGAGAGAGAAGTGTGTGTGTGTGTGTGTGTGTGTGTGTGTGTGTGTGTGTGTGTGTGTGTGTGAGAGTGAGAGAGAGAGAGAGAGAGAGAAGAGTATGTGTGTGTGTGCGTGTGAGAGAGAGAGTGTGTGTGTGTGAGAGAGAGAGAGAGAGAGAGAGAGAGAGAGAGAGGCTGGAGTGTGTGTGAGAGAGAGAGAGAGAGAGAGAGAGAGAGAGAGAGAGAGGCTGGAGTGTGTGTGAGAGAGAGAGAGAGAGAGAGAGAGAGAGAGGGAGAGGCGGGAGTGTGTGTGAGAGAGAGAGAGAGAGAGAGAGAGAGAGAGAGAGAGGCTGGAGTGTGTGGGCGAGTGTGATCTGCAATTAACGCTGGCTGTCAGGAGAAGGCTGGCGCTTACACCATCGCTTCTGACTCACTTAGTGCAAACCCCCCCCCTCTCCCCTCCCCTCCCCGCCCCCCGAATCCCCTCCCCCAGGAAATTTTCTTTCCCAAAGAGGAGGACTCAGCAGGAAGTGAAGTGCTGTGCAGGAAGGACGACTGTACGATTCGAGCTGGACTTTGGGGTCTGAAAGAAGTTTGTCTCCGCTTTGCTCACTGGGTGAGTCGCTTTTCTCGTTTAGATTTTTTTTGCTTTTCTTGTTTTCCGGGTCGTTTGTGTCGGATGGCTATTTTAAGAAAACCCAATAAAGACGTTTGTTTGTTGCTTGGAGTGGACGTGCTGCTCCCCGTGTGCCGTGAACGCACAAACACGACGACGACGATGATGATGATGATGATGATGCGTGATTGATAGCACTGCTGTGCAGAGGGGACAGGAAGTCCAGTGTGGAAGCTTCTGCCTGGATCTCATTCCTGTAACGATTCCTAACGTACGCTCGGCCTCGGCCTCGGCGCTGCCGGTGTACCGCGGGCACCGCGTAGCCCGCTGCCGTCTCCTCCCAGGTGTTTCGCTCGATCTATCCGGTATAGAGGACACGTGTGTGTGTGTGTGTGTGTGTGTGCGCTTGATTTAATCATGAAGTAAACCGCGGTGTGAAAGCATCAGGGTCACACCCTCGTGTGGAAGGCTGGGCCGTTTTCTCAGACTGAAGTGCGAGGCCACTTTCACACGGCTGATCCAAATTTTTCCAGGATCAGCTGTAAGGCGTCTCATACTTTTGGCTCGTGTCCATTAAACACTTACTAGATTTATTTATTTGTTTGTTTGTTTGTTTGTTTGTTTGTTTGTTTGCTCTAACATCACTCTTTCTTTCTCACTCTTTCTCTCTATTTCACAGACACACACACACACACACACACACACAGACACACACACACACACACACACACACACACACACACACACTCCGTATTGCGCATGCTCCTGGCCAGCATGATTCATTGTTTACTGGAGCATCACCATTGAGCTGGAGATTCCAGCGTTCTCCCGTGAGACCTGAAGGCAGGATGCAGAATCTTGAGCCCAGCAGATAATGTTTTGAGCCGTCGTTTTTTTTCGCTCTGCGAGCAACGCAGAGACGCCTCACTGAGGGTCTTTTATTAAATAACAAAATGGTCTAAATGAAGCTGAGCAGGTGAACAATACGACTATGTTGTGCTCTACTGGACCTTTGTGGACGGTTCGGCCACCCGAGACGTTCCTCTTCATTATCTGTGGTCTCTGGTTCGGCGAGCTAAACCAACAGAATGCACGGCGTCCCGGCGGAGTCTGGCCTACATTCAGCCTCGAGTGGCTTCAAAACAGGAAACCTGTGGCTGCCCCTCACCTCTCTGAATGTTTGATACTAAAAACGGTCACCTCGGGACACGGGAAAGGTGCTAAGCAAACAAAATGATCACTGCTGAAGACCTGGATGAAAATATTAGCTCCTGGTCTCCGCCCCCCTCCACGCGCTGCACACGATCCTGGGCTTGTTCTAGCCTGTAAATAGGCTTATCCGTCCATCAGGGTGTTTGATTGGTCGGTTTGAACTTTATTGCGCGCTTCCTTATTATGTAGGAACGAGCATTTCCGAAACATCCGCCCGGACTGTTAGCATGCACGCTTAGCGCGAGTCTTTGTGCCGCTGCACTGTGTACCGCACACTTTGAGAAATGCGGCTTCAGTTTCATGATGAATATTCATCCAATCATATTTAAGCACGCATCCAATCAGTACACGTTTTGTTGTGGGGGAACCCGGCTGGCGCAAGGTTATAATTAAAGAAGAACATGTGAGAGGGACTGACGGATGATCTGGCGAGACCCACGTCAGCTGAATATATTTTTATTGCTCTATTTATGTCCACCTGGAAAATCCTTTCAGAGTCACGTGCTCATCATCTGCTCCATTCAGGACTTAATTTAGAAATGCGTGTTAGGACAAGCAGAGAACGCCGTCTTAATTAACACACAAACCCAAATACTTTCAACCAGGGCCGGCTGTTGTGGGCCTGATTTAAAAAAAAGAAAAAAAATCTTGGGCTATATGTGTCTGTAGATCAATCTGAAAGAATTTGTGATGCACATGCACTTCTTTGGCCTGAAGCATGTTCCTTTATTTAGCAGGAATAAACGCGGGGTGGGTGGGGGCTTGGCAGCATGGTCGGGCGCTGGGTAGCATTGTCGCCAGGCAGCAAATTAGGTTCTACATTTAAACCTGCTGGTTGACCAGGGCTGCGGCGGGGCGGGGACCGGTTCTGTGTGGCGTTTGCGGATTCTCCCTGCGTTGGGTGGGTTTCATCCTGAAGCTCTTGTTTCCTCGCTCAGTCCAAAGACATGAGTGTGAGTATAAATGGGTGTGTGTGTGTTTGTGTGTGTGTGTGTGTGTGTGTGTGTGTGTGTGTGTGTGTGTGTGTGTGTGTGTGTCTGTGTGTGTGTCTGTGTGTGTGTATGTGTGTATGTCTGTGTGTCTGTGTGTGTGTGTCTGTCTGTGTGTGTGTGTGTGTGTGTGTGTGTGTGTGTGTGTGTCTGTGTGTGTGTCTGTGTGTGTGTCTGTGTGTGTGTGTGTCTGTGTATGTGTGTCTGTCTGTGTATGTGTGTGTGTGTGTGTGTGTGTGTGTGTATGTGTGTGTGTCTGTGTCTGTGTGTGTGTCTGTGTGTGTGTATGTGTGTGTGTGTGTGTGTGTGTGTCTGTGTGTCTGTGTGTCTGTGTGTGTGTGGCTGTGTGTGTGTGTGGCTGTGTGTATGTGTGTGTTGTGTGTGTGTGTGTATGTGTGTGGTTGTGTGGTGTATGTGTGTGTGTTGGCTTTGCAACGGCATGGCGAGCTGTTCATGGTGTATCACACCTTCACTCAGACTTGGCTGAGATAGGCTCCAGCCTTCCCACAACCATGATAATTGATCAAAATGATTGATTAAGTGGTTTGACATGCGAGTGAATTACCCAATACCGTGTACGCCTTTCCCCAGGCGCGTTAAACCCTTCACAACTTATTCGGTGCCTTCGACCCCTGAACACTCCTCCGAACTGAGCCGTGAAACACCACCGCACTGTCACATGCGCTAAAACGAATGAACACAAATCCCCATGTAACCCCATCCACGGGAGCAGCTGACGTTTCTGCGCCTCTGCTAAGAGTGCGGGCGGTGCATTTAGCCGAAAGAATGAGTCTCCCCTGACCTTTCGACCGCCCTTGTTCCTGACCCGCGCCTGTAAGCCATCTCATACCGCTCAATCAGCACATGCACTGCTGAGCGGAGAAGAGCAGCTTAGGGATCGATGAACTCTCTCTCCTGTCCTGCCCCATTTACCGTCCCCTTCCTGCAGGCGTGAAGGAAGTGTCCTGACTAGGTGACCGGGTTTGCACTGATAATCGCTATACAGTGGGCGGAGATTATTAGAAAGTACGTTTTTATTCTTCACACCTCAACAAAC
>CM045739.1:47902500-47937500 GCA_024760905.1 Plotosus lineatus
TAAAAACCTCTGCCAAATCAAACGTGCGAATCAGATGATTCACTGTGGCGACTCCCGAGTAAAAGGGGAAAAGCTGAAAGGAAGACAGACATTTCTATAGTTCATTTCTATAGTTTATTTCTGTAGTTTATTTCTGTAGTTCCTTTCTGTAATTCATTTCTATAGTTCTTTTCTATAGTTCCCTTCTGTAGTTCTTTTCTATAGTTCATTTCTATAGTTCCTTTCTATAGTTCCTTTGAATAGTTCCTCTCTATAGTTCCTCTCTATAGTTCCTCTCTATAGTTCCTTTCTGTAGTTCCTTTCTATAGTTTATGGAGTATTGGAATTGAAATGTCAGGTGATGTGTGCACTGTTAGTTGAACTGGATTTAGGAAGTGGGATGGCCACGTTTAACGAGTGAACTGATTGGCCCGACAGACATTGGCATCGGCACGTTTCTTAACATATTCTCCGTATTGTTGAGCTGATGGCTCTGTACCATGGCAACACTGTCACTCTTCAGTTTTAACATTTACATTCAGCACAGGTAGTAGCTTCATTCATTCATTTTCTGAACCGCTTAATCCTAATTCTGGTTGCGGGGAGGATGGCACCGGTCCCAGCCTACTCCGGGCGAGGGCAGAGTACATCCTGGACGGCTCGCCAGGTCATTGCAGGGCAGAAATACGCTGACGGCTAAGCAGCTCCTCTTGATGAAAGTCAGCAATGTTTTTTTTTTTTTTTTTACATGAACCTCCCACCACAGACAGTGAGAGACACGTCTGGCCTTTAATAACCCAGATAGTGCACTTGGGGGACAGTAGATTTTGTTGCTATTTTATTCTTGATCATGATGTACTTGGCATTTAACAACTGAGTGTGTTTGTTGTTGTTGTTGTTGTTGTTGTTGTTGTTGTTTTTGTTTGCTTAATCCTGCTGGGGTTCTGAGCTTACTCTGACCTAAGGTGGTGTACACCCTGAACAGCTTGCCGTAGCATTACAGCCCCAACACACACACACACACACACACACACACACACACACACACACACACACACACACACACACACACACACACACACACCACCATTGCACCTGGGGGCAATTTGGAACAGCCATTCAGTCTAATGTGCATGTTATTGGACTGTGGAAGGACATTGGAGTTCCTGGAAGAAATGCATGCAAACTCCACAGATCACGCCTTTGCCGAGTCTGATACCCGAACCCAGGATCTTGTCACTGTGAGGCGGCTGTGCTCACTATTGCGCCCCCACCATGCCGGCCATCGCGACAAGCAGTCTTTGGAAAGTTATCTCAGTTGATGATCGATGATCGCAACACTTTCCAGAGCGAGATACTTACGCAGACTTCCCCAGGGCCCGGGGCAATTGTGCAGTGCTCATGTGTGGTGCCTCATGTAACACCATCCTTCCTTCTGTACTGTACATAAAGCACGGTGCATATATAATGCACGATTTGCTTTAAGTGTACCCCCATTACGCCATGGGGTTTTTATGGTCTTCCTTGGGAGGGTGCAGCTGCAGTACTGTGGGATGTGTGCAGAAGATTGGAAGTAAATGACTATCTTGCTCTTCGTGTACCATGGCGAGTTGACTCACAGCGACACGGATACAGAGCTGGGGTAGATACTATGTCACTTTTGAATGCCTGCAGTTTTAATGACCCTCATTTAATGATGTCATTCCTGTAAGATATGAGCTGAGTGATGTGTCATGGCCTCATGTGGTCTCATGGTGGTCGTGAACTTTTGTAAATCTCTATTGTTGAACAAGAAATGGTGTCTTTGAGTTTTACTATTCTGCGGGTCTGCACTGATTTGAATGTGCCGGTGATTGTTTTCTGTCTGACTGGTCCAAGTAAACACAAATACGTCTGATTTTGCTCCTTGTTTCATCATCTTTGCATCAGAGAAAGATTTATTTGTTTTGCATTTTAGCCACAAAAAGAAGGTGTTAGTTTCCTGTCATTCAAAGCCAATCCGGTCCTATTGGGTTCCTGTGCACTGTAACCAGATTCCTGTTGAACAGAGGTCAGTAAAAGGTCATCACTGGTCATCCTTCATTCGGCTGTCGGAGATACGGGCAGACGGATGAGGAGGTTCCTAGCCTGATACAGAACACTTGACCTCTGCCATGTAAGGACAAGAAATGAAAGCTGGGACGAGAAGGTATCGGCTTCACCGGCATGACATCAGTCTCCCTGTGGTCTCAACAGACACGGTGCTTATGAGCCAAGGAACACGATACCGTTCCCTGTAGGAAAAAAAGCGCAATTACACAATCACAGTGTGCGCAAGGCTTTGAAAATGAGAAATGCACTTGATGGATGTGTTTTATGACAAGACAAAGGCTTCCCGTTTACCTAAAAATAGCCGAGTGTGGAATGCGGGCGGTGGATTTCACCGAGCCGATTTTTAATAGAAATAAATATTATCCGTTAATCCCAGATAACCTGGATATCGCCACGTGCAATGTTCCTGGTGATCTTCTCAGGAATCACAACATCTACATCTCAGCATCTTCTCAGCAACTGTACATCACGTTTCCCATTTCTACCCACCTTGTCCCCCCCCCTCCCCTCCCTCCCTCCCTCCCTCCTTCCCTCCCTCTCTTGCTCTCGCTCTGTGTCTCTCTCTCTCACTGTCTCTCTTTGTCTCTCTCTCTCTCTCTCTCTCTGTCTCTCTCACTCACTTTCTTTATCTTTCTCTCTGTCTCTCTCTCCCTCTGTGTGTGTGCCTCTCTCTCTCTCTCTCTCTTTCTGTGTCTGTCTCTGTCTCTCTGTCCCTCTCTCTCTCTCTCTCTCTCTCTCTCTCTCTCTCTCTCTCTCTCTATCTCTCTCTGTTTCTCTGTCTCTCTCTCTCTCTCGCACGCTTTCTCTCTCTCTCCCCCTTGCTCACCCTGCTCTGTATCAGACACTCTCCTGATACGATTGAAAGAGTCGATCCTGAGTTACTGATACCTCCGTGGTTCTCTGGCCCTATTTGGTGGAGATACTTTCTTCTCGGGGCTTTATCTGTCCAGCTGCTGGTGTTTGAAGCTGAGTTCTGCCCTGAGCAATCCTGAACTCACAAAAAAGACTTCAAGCACATTACAAACTCCATCAGCTGAGTTCCAGCTGCAGGTGATCAGGAACACACGAGCGATTCAGCAGTGAGAGAGAAGTTACGTTCAGCTTCCATTCCTGAGTTTCCATCGAATTGAACTGAACATTTTCGAGCTGATGTCATCGCCACCAAGGAGTATTTCAGTTTCCAACGAATACGGCCGTGTAATCCCTCAGAACAAGGAGTCGCCGGCTGGTGCGTGTTTCTTCGTGCTCTGTATGTTGGGTCAGAGAACAGGGCAGTGCGCACCTGTGACAATCGTTCAGACACGTTCAGCTGCAGTTCGGTTCAAGTCGTTTCCTGTACTGATCGCTACTGAATTTGGAAATGTCGGACAAGCAGCTGCTGTGATGTAAACACGTCATTATTATGACAGGAGAGTGAGAGACACAAACAAACGCATCATCTTCTTCTTCACCACACTGCATGGCCAAAAGCATGCGGACACGCCACCATCACGCCGTTGCTTTCATAGTAACCTCTCCTCTTGTCGTGACACAGATTCTGGGCTTTGTTGTCCCGGGGTGCCGTCGGTGCTCCACTTCATCCTAAAGCTATTTAATGTGCTCAAGGTCATGCTGCTCTGCAATCTGCTCACATTATTGTTTCTATTACAGATAGATAGAATTCATGTACTGATATCCAAAAGCCGTTCATGGAAAGGTAAAGGAACATGGGACGCCCCACAGATTTCACGTTTGCTCTCAGTTTTATATATGACGATGGTAAAGGAACAGGTGCTGTGTATTCCCACCGGCCGCTTTTAATGAGACGCTACAGAGCGTGAATCTCTGTGAGACTTGTATAACAAGTGGGATGGGATGTGACATGTCCACTCGTTCGGCCGCGATGTTACGGACATGTTGTCCCTTATTGTTTGAATGGATCTTAAGCTACACACACACACACACACACACACACACACACACACACAGGAAGTGATGCGTTTACAAGCGAGCTCGTAAAGTCAGGGCATGGCAACGAAAGGAGCGATGAGAGGTGACTTTTTCCTAAATGCTCCAAAGAGCTGAACTTTCATCTGATGTGATTCGAGTGATAAGCAAACAGTACCTAAAGCTAGTGTTGATTGACAGACTGGTCCTGCTCTGGGTTCCCCACTGAGTTACTGAACGGTTTCTGTGTGGAAACGATGAAAATCAACGTGGAAGAGCAGCCTGTAATTTCCGACTGCTTTACGACTGCACGTGGAAATTTCACACGGATAATAACCAGAACTGCCACGCTTGGGTCGACGTTTCTGAGACAGTTAGCATTTCTTTTAAATTGATATTCATATACACTTCCAACTCTTCCCAGTTCGTGATGCATGACAGTCTGTATTCAGAACTTGCCCTGCAATAATATTAATGATGATCATGATAATCTAGTAACTATGAGAGTGCAACCTAAAAATAATTCATTCATTCATTTTCTGAACCGCTTACTCCAAATTAGGGTCGCGGGAAGCCTGGTTCCCATCTCAGCCAACTCTGGGCGAGGGCAGAGTACACCGTGGACGGCTCGCTAGGCCATCGAAGGGCAGAAGCACGCTGACGGCTATGCAGCTCCTCTTGTCGGAAGTCGGCAATGGTTCTCGTACATGAACCTCTCACCGTAGACAGTGAGAGACATGGCTGGCCTTAAATAACCCAGTGAGTGCCCTGGGGGGGGGCAATGACAACCCGTTGAGAGTAGAGTAGGGCTTGAACCCCGAACCATGGGATCAGTGATCCAGCACCTTTGGTCTAGGAACGCCTCAGTGTGCCCCCCCCTCCCTCCCTCCCCCCCCCCAAGGAAGAGCTGGAGTAAGTGGCTGGGGTGAGGGACGTCTGGATCTTATTGCTTTTTGGCTGCTGCCCCCATGACCCGACCACGGATTCAGCGGATGAAATGAATGAATAAATTATTACTTATACAAGTAATTGTTTTATATGGTTATACTGCAATATATACTTATTTTATACACATTTCCCCAACATATGAGGGCTGTATATAATATGAATGATTGAAGACACAATGTCAGAATTGTGCCTGTGTGTTGTATCAAGGCTCATAACCCTTGAAGCAATGTTTAAAGCTTACAGAGTGTTCAGATTGAGGAATAGGCTGGATATTATTATTATTATTATTATTATTATTATTATTATTATTAATAATCATCATCATCGTCATCATCATAATATTTTGTTATATTTCCCAGGCTAACCTTATCCTGTGACCCATTTTAGCAATGAGCATAAAGAACCAGAATATTCTTTGAGCGATCGTGCGATAGTAATGAAGATAATGCACTACTGTGTCACCGAGGGGACGGCGCTGTGCTGGAATGAATGGCTGAATAACTGATGGACGAAGAACTATACAGGTTGTGTTAGTGTTACCATAACAACAGGGACCACATGAAGTCATTCACCTTTTGTAATAGTGTACTTTTCTCCCCATTGAACGTATTATTAAAAGGATTTGAACAACATGTTTCCATTTTTATCGGTCATGGAAATTCACGGGCCATTTTTGATTTCTCAGAAGCCATAGCCACATAAATAGAAATATAATTTGAGTCCTTCTTCCTTCCTTATTAAAAATAGTAATCAAGTTATGGCAAGATAAATATCGGTATTGTGAGATAGCCCATCACCGACAGTAAGGTCATGACCCGTCACAGGACATTAGCCTAACGGTTCGGATTCCCATTGGAGTTTTCAGGAAAGATTACCTTTTAATCATAGGAAGTTCCCAGTGGAGCACATTTCAATAACCTATTCCTACACTACATCCTGAAGATAAAGAGTCACACGCTACCAGGCAGTATAAACGGGCATCTGATGGATAGAAACTTTGCGAATAAAAATGACCCGATTCTGAAAAGTCATCACCGTTACTGCTCGAGGTTGTCAGAATGCCGCTGTCTGTTTGAGACCTGGTGCGCACCCGTTACACATACTGTAGTCACACTGTACTTATCCCGAAGCCGTAGTCGGTTTTGTCCTGTGGTCTCCATGACACATCCGTTATTCATGAGTTCCCATGCGTTCCTCGTCAGTAATCATCGATTTTACCTGCAGCGTTTGTCTGACGGACCGTCTCACATGTTGCACGTCAGGTCCGACCGTGAGTTAGATCCAGCGAGCATCAGCAGACACGAACAAGCACAGGACAAGGAACGAGGAAACTCCCAAAACAAAATGCCCAGCACACAACAACCATACAACCGGTAGACTGTTGCACAGTGGAGTCCATTCCCGGATTTCTGCACACGCAGAACTTTCCGCCAGCTCTAATTTTTCACCGTTTTGTTCTCATGTTGATGATTTAACACAATCCAGCAATATGTGACTGGTGCTTAACACAACAGGAGGGTGAGTGAGTAGAGTTTGGTGTCAGTGGGAATAGAATACCTCGCTTTGTGGAGTAGTTGTAATGAGGGCCGGGTATTGCCTAGATTTTTTTGTATTGCGATATTATTGCGACTTTTACCAGATACAGTAAAACCTCCGCTGACGAACGCTTAAGCTCACGAACTTTTCGCCTCAAGAACATTAAATTTGCGAGCATATAGTCTCTGCTGACGAACTAGTTTTCGGCGGACGAACCAAACCACGCGGTCGAACAGCGCCACGGTGGCGGCCACGAGAAGTTGACCTTTCTTTGAGTGCGGAAGTGGTTTGTGTTTGATAGACATTTTGGACCATATCGAGTGTACTTTTGCTATTATGGGACCGAAAAAGACCCACCACAGGCGGAGATCATTGAAAAACACGAACGAGGTGTGCGTTTGTGTGACTCAGCGTCCCAGTACCAGTACGCTAAGTCTACCATTGCTCCCATCCTTAAGAACAAGGAAGCTATTAAGGGTGCGTGTGTGGCTAAGGGTGTTTCCAAACAGTAGGCGTTTCCAAACTCTCCTTCCAAACAGTAAGTCCCTCCCTCCCTCCTCCTCCCACTCCATTCCATCAAGCCATCAACTACCATCACAAAGGTAAATAAAACCACTTTATTATACAGTACAGTTTATTTCTTTAATTACAATACAATAGCACATTTATTATACATAAAATAAGGTATATTTTTGTGTAGTTTTAAGGCTTATTTAGTAGAAAATTATGTTTTATGGGGACCTGGGAACGGATTATTCTCATTTTAATGGTTTCTTATGGGAAATAAATGTTCGGAAGACGAACTTTTCGCCTCACACACACTTTCTGGGAACCAATTATGTTCATGAGCTGAGGTATCACTGTATTGCGATATATTGCAAGAAGAATTCTAAATTAAAAGTGACCCTGTTCTTGACAGTATTTATTCTTTATTTCAAAAAGAGAAATCAACAACATTAAACGTGTTGTTTTTATTCATTAAAATAAAAAAAATTCTAAGCATCAGAAAAAAATCTACTTATGAAAATGTAATGTTTTAAACTTGTAGTCTGCAGGCACGTGGCACACGTAGAACACTTACAGTGACACTGACGGCTCAGGAAAGTCCGTTAAACTTTAGAACTTTACAATAATAACATACGATATCGTTTATCATATACATCACATTAATATCATCATTCTACTGGAGAGAAGTGGAATATAACTTACTGGAATCTGGGGCCGATTCGGAGCATGTTGAGCCTGAGGTGGAGTCCGCAAGTTGTGTGATGTCATTTTTTTCAGAGTCAACAGAGATATTATTGCCGTATTTAGCAAAAAAAACCCAAAAAACAAACAAACAAAAAAAACCCTGCATGGTTAATGTGCCTTGTTGGAGATCAGGTTCATGGGAGCGCTTCCCTCTTTTGCTCATTTTATAATAAATGTTTAAGTGAAAATCTAGATGCAGTAGGTCGGTAAATTTCTGAGCAATTAGTGACATGAACTGTGGTTTTGTTTTTAGCGGTAATTTCCGTATCCTGTATAGAAACAAATCCTATTGGCTGAAGGCCTTCGTGACAATCCGCACTGCCCAATCACAGCATGGCTCTTATTATATCAGGCTCTTCGCACACTGAATGACTGCAGATAAGAGGACGGAAACACGATTGTATCAGGATTACATGCCTCTGCCATCGCCATTTTTTTATTCGATGAAAGCATTACCTCCGATTCTATTCGCGGGAATAGCCAAAGGTTTTTTGTACCGTTCCAAAGTTTTCCGAATGCATGTGAAAAAAAAAAAAAAAGGTTTTGCTTCAGAGTATCGCAATATGTATTGTTTGCATGTTTCAACCGGTTTAAAGCAATAAACCGGTTTTATCGCGCAGCCGTAGCTGTAATATAGTTAACTCGGTTTGAATTTATCCGCCTGTTACGCTGTAATAAACTGAAAGGATTCGTTGGACGTTCCATCTTTTCCGATCTGAGGTTCAGGTATAATGTTGTGCTTTTTCATTTAAAGTGTGAAATGAGGATTTGCTCTCTTTTGGGATTGCTACTTCATATCTGAAATGGTTCTGCACCCACAATTCAGTTAAAACAGGTAATAAACTATTAACTTCCTGCATCCAGTAGATACAGTATTATTACATATCTTTATTTTTCTCAGCCTCATACAGCATCTTTCTTTATAAAGCCGGCGAAAGGTTATTGTACAAGTTCACAACCTTACCCAGTTGGTGAGTCATAGGCTTCGATGTTGCCTGGATTGCATAAAGCTTTTATATAATCCTGTATTGTGGAACACAGCCACCATGAAGAGGATTGAAATGTCTAAGGGGAAGAACATAACATCAAATATTTATTCTAAGGCATAAGAAAGTTTTCCCATGAAAAGCAGAAGTACTGACCCACCGACAGGAGTGACGTAACTGCAAGGGAGATACAAAAATAAAGTCTTTTTGGTCTGTTTAGAACCAAGAATATTTTTGCTGCTCCCTGACGTAACCACGGTGGTTATTTTTCCACTACAGTATCTCTTCCCACATGGAGATAGGGCGGAGTGTTCGAGATCTCTAGCATCTGATACACATGACTGTGTCGCCTCTGTGTTTAGTGGAACATGTGTGTGTGTGTGTAAGAGAGAGAGAGAGAGAGAGAGAGAGAGAGAGAGAGAGAGAGAGATGAACTGTAGTGATGTCGCACAACTCAAAGATCTGTGTTTGGGGGCACAGTGGGGCCATGGGAGAGACAACAGGCACATGTCTGTGTGTTTATTGGATTAGTTCTTGCTGGCACTGGAACTTAGTCTCTTCCTCTGATTCCTCTTCCTCTCTCCCCGTCTAACGCCGTTATTAAAAAAAAAAGCTTTGCAATGTCAGAGTCATGAACACAGGTCTCGGACGTGCACCAAAAATGCTTTTGTGTTCACTTCTAGTGAGGAAATGAAGGGGGCATTAATCCTGAAAGCAACATCTTTATTTCAGGCAATTCACTGATTTATATTAAAAACGACACATTCGCATATCACTCAGTTCATTAAAAAACAAAAAAAACAAACAAACAAACAAACAAAAAAAAAAACAAGAAAAAACAAACAATAGAATGTTTTTGTAAGCCAGTATGCCACCCCATCAATATTTGGTCAGAAATACAAGAAGTTTAAACAAATAAAATCAAAATAACCTAAAATATTCCACCGATGAGAACATTGAAATCATCTCATGATCAAAGGTGCCCAGCCATGTTCCTGGTGATCTACCTTTTGGAAGATGTTCAGTCCAACCCTAATCATGCTCAGCTGACCATCCAATAATCTAATCAAGACCTAAGACTTGGAAATAAAGACCTAAAGTGATGATCGGATTTGTCAGCTGGGCCCCATTATGGGTGTAATTAAAATGTTTAGGAAGGGAAGGTAGATCACCAGGATCAGGATCAGGATCAGGATCCAGCAGCCCCAGTGTAGATTATGCAGTGTACAAACATGTAGCTCCTGATGCATCTCTGATGATAGGTGTCAGAGCCTGGGTTTGTGTTCTCGTGCCTTTGCTTTTAATGACCCGATTTACACTTTCTACCTGTATTATCAGTTAATTATATGTTTAATTAGTTTATGTTCTGTCAAGCTTCTGATTTCAGCATTTGCTTCATGAAAATGTATTTACCGACAAGTCTGTTTGCTTACCTGAGTTATACCTGTGTGTTTTAATTTGTGCAAATCTGAGCAGCTGTGTTTGATCCTCCATTTTGGGCGTTTCAGTTTATTAATAAGAAATCTTTTTATTTTTTTTATTTTTTAATTGCTGCCTGTCACTATGCAAGT
This sequence comes from Plotosus lineatus, assembly GCA_024760905.1. Taxonomy (NCBI): domain Eukaryota; kingdom Metazoa; phylum Chordata; class Actinopteri; order Siluriformes; family Plotosidae; genus Plotosus; species Plotosus lineatus. The sequence goes on from CM045739.1 coordinate 47,912,789, forward strand.
CATTGATACATAACATCCAGTTGTCATTAACTATCAGCACTGCAAGTTTATTGGGTTTCCTGTGGTGAACAGACAGGACACTGAATAACATTCAAAGTATATTCCACAGCTATGGTGCTGCACTTGGGAGCTATGACACTTTGCTCCACATTAGGAGATTTGGGGTTTATGAGAGAAAATCATTTTGGAGTGTGGATCGCTGACACCTGATACAAATTGCCATGTTTTCGTAAAATCTTGGCCTCGATGAAAAAACCAATCAAGTTTTAATATTTCAGGCATCGAATGTTGTTACTCTAGAGATTGACATCTGAAGTCACGTCTTTATTCTCATTTCATTTTATTTTCTATCAACTTTATCCTTTATTAGGGTTGTGGGGAGAATGGAACCCATCCCAGCCTATTCTGCAACAAGGCTAGGTGCACCTTGAACAGTCTGCCAGACCATGGGCCAACACACACACACACACACACACACACACACACACAACCATTAACACTCATTGTTTTTACCTCAGGGAAATCTAGAATATCCAGTTAGCCGAATGTGCATGACTTTGGATGGTGGGAGGAAACCAGAGTACCCGGAGGAACCCCACACAAGCATAGGAAGAACATGAGAGCTCAGGTTGCAGCATTGGTTAAACGTTGATTGAAATGAATTTCAGTTTGAGTGAAGGAAAGCTATTTTAGGGATCTGATAAAAACTGATATTAATATAGGTCTAATCCAACCGTATCATGTTATTATATTTTAGAAGATAATGTACGCTTAACTCGTGATCAACACTTTGGTCTAACTTTGGATACAAAACCATGCCAGATGTTCCACAGCTAACATGAACAGAAACTCCACCAGGAGAATGGCCTCTTCTGCATGAAATGGATCTAACCATACACTGAGGGTCATCATTTTGTCCTTGAGAAACTGAGAATCCATTCATCGGCTCTGCTCCGAAACCTGACTGACGCAAATGGATCACTGGGAATAGGAGCGTCCCAGCAGTAATTATGTTACAACGCTTCTGCCGCACATGACCGTGAGGTGGGGGAGCGGTGATGGAACATCTCTTGTTCTACTGCACCCTTTTTTTTTTAAATCTGTCCTTGTTGTCATGCATATGAAGACATATGCGAACACACATGTACAACTAGTATGATGCTACAAAAATAAAGTGTTCTTGGTCTGTCAGACCCAGATTTATCAGTGACATTTACATACATGTGGAACAATGTGCCTGAAAGAAGCTGGATTTGAAAAGTCAGTCCCAAGTGTTGTTTTACAATCTCTACTGAGTTAGCAGATCCAGACTGTAAATATCCTGATTATGCCTGTGACCCTTTATAAAGCCCACCTGAGACTCTGAGCTAATTTAGCCTTTTGAAGTTTTACCTGAACAGCAACAGAATGGCACGATGTGCAGATACTAAACAGGCTCTGCTGAGGACTGCATATCACCGTGTAGCCCAGGCTCTGATTGCACTAATTGGGATCCTGATGTATTAAGTTTGGGCTGGTGTACGGTATGTATTTAAAACACAGAATGGACTCAAGAAATGTGGTTTCATCTGACATATTAACCAATTGAAGCACAGGGACTTTCATAGCCATACTGAAATGTACACTCAGGCTTTATTCATTGCAGACATTGAGGCATCAGAACAGCTCAAAAGATACCTCGTGCTTTTCTCCTTCTACTGCTCTTACCCTTACTCACGTCCATAATTCCCCTGTCGAGATGTTTACTCCAGCATGACTTTTTTCATTTCAAATTCCTCCTTCAGTTTCTATATTTGAAATTTAATATGAACGCAAGAAAAGGCGAGGGTATAAATCCTTTCAGTGACCCTTATACTAATATTTAACCGGACCTTACTAACATTGTCAGAACTGAATTTCTGCGTACAGCCTACCAACCATCTAATATGTATTGCACACTTTCCTGGCCACATGGTTCAGAATCATGATGGTTGCGCTTTCATTAGCTACCTTCACTTCTCTGTGTGGCCAAAGTATGTAGACATCCAACAATCACATCCATACAATGTGTGGAACTTCTGTAAACTGTTGCAACAGTGTTGGCAGTAGATGTGGCACAAATGTTAGTGGATGTATTTGTAAAATAAATATTTTCACTGTATCTAAAAGTGGGCGGTTGGTGGTGTACTGGTTAGCATGTCCGCCTCAAAGTAAGGAGGTTCAGGTCTGAGTCACAGGCTCTGTGAAGACGTTCCTGTGTGGAATTTGCATGTTCTGCTCATACTTGTGTGGGTTTTCTTTGTGTACTCCTGCATACTCTTGTTGCCTCCCACAGCTAATTAGCCTAATATGCACATTAGACTAATAGACTTCCCAGTTACCCCTAGCAGTAAGTACAGGTGTACACTGCCTTTTCTCAGAGTCAGCTGAGATAGGCTTCCTTCCCATGATCCTAGTAGGATTAAGCAATTTGGAAAAAAAAATAAATAAATAACCAAAAGTCCTGAACATGTTCCAGCATGACAGTGCCCTGTGCACATAGCAAAGTCCATGAAAACAGTGTTTGCCAAGGCTGGTGTAAAACAGCATGAGTGTCTTCAACTCCACTGAGCACTTTTGGAATGAATTGGAATGCTAACTTCACCCCAGGCCGCCTCAATCAACATCACTGTCGGACCTCATTAACACTCAAATCCCCATGCCCACACTGCACTATTTTGTAGAAAATCTTTCCAGAAGACCAAATGGTCTCATGAAAAGGAAGATTCTCAAAAAAAGCATAAAAGTGTGATGGATAGGTGTCTGAAAAGTTTTGATGATATTGTGTACAAGTAGTTTAGTTATTTAAATGTATACAGCTACCAGTAATATAATATCTCGTCTACAAAGCAGCATTATAGTATAGCTGTATTGCTGAATAATGGCTGTTACATGAAAATAGGCAGCAATAAAAATAATACAAACCTGAACCCCAAAAAATAGAGACTCATACGCCACCACTCAGACTCGCACAGCTTAAAAATAAATAAATAAATAAAATAAAAGTTAGGTAACCAAGCAGACCTGCAGGTAAATAAATATTCCTGGAGAAAACACAGAAGCTTAACAGACCATAAACTCACTAACTGGATAATTGAACTAATAAATCAGGAGATACCCAGCCTTGAAACGCCACTGTACCATGGTGGAGGGGTTTGCGTGCCCCAATGATCATAGGAGTTATGTTGTCAGGGGCATTATGCCCCTGGTAGGGTCACCCAGGGCAAAGAGGTCCTAGGTGAAAGGTCCAGACCGAGCGAGGTTCAGAAAACCCCTATGGATAAAGATACAAGGACACAGTTTCCCTTGTTCGGACACAGGTCAACGGAGCCCCCCTAGGATCCTGGCCTGTGAAAGGGGATCGCAGGTGAGTGCCTGGTGATCTTGCTTCAGCCCATGCAGTCTGGCTGGACCCAGCGAAAAAAGGAGATATGGGTCCACCCTCCCATAGACCCACCACCTGTGGGATTGACTATATGGGGGTCACGTGTGCTGTGAGTTGGATGGTAGCCAAAGGCATGGGTTCTGTCAGACTGATCCTTGGCTCCTCTAGAGTTGCTCATGGGGAGAGGCAGCGAGTTGGGGTGGGCATCCTTGTTGTCCCCATCTTGAGATTCACATTTTAGGGTTCTCCCTAGGTCACTAAAGGGTAGCTTCCCTCCACCTTCGGGTGGGCATATGGATCCTGACTGTTGTTTCTGCGTATGCACCTAATGACAGTTCAGAGTACTCACCCTTTTTGGAGTCTTCAGGGGGGTGAGTTAGGGAATGGTCCCCAATCACACTCTTCCAGGTCATACTGTTATTGTTATTGGTAGGTACGGCCTCTCCGATTTGAACCCGAATGGTCTTTTGTTGCTGGACTTCTGTGCCTATCATGGTTTGTCCATCATGTACACTTTGTTCCAACATGGGGAGGGGGTGTACATAAGTGCACTTGGAACCAGGACACCCTAGGCCTCAGTTCAGTGATCGATTTTGTAATTGTGTCACCAGACTTGCAGCTACATGGGCACTCTAATGAAGGCAGCGCTGAGCTATCAAGCCATCACCAACTGGCTTTAATGGCAGTCCAATTAGAGGCCACCCTTTAGACCAGGCAGGCCCACGTGTGTAGTTAGAGTCTCCTGGGATCATTTGGTGGAGGCTCCTATCAGAAGGGCCTTTAACTCTCGCCATTGGTAGAGCTGCAACCACATCCTGAAGGAGGCAGTGGACATGGAATCTGAATGATTCATGCCTCCATTATTGAGGCAGCAGCCCTGTGCCTCGAAGGTCATCGGTGCCTGTCGTGGTGGTAACCCCTGAACCTGGTGGTGGTCATCTGTGGTGAGGGGGGCCGTCCAGCTGAAGGAGGGCTATTTGGATTTTTGGCTTGTGGAACTCCCGAGACACCAGACAGGTATCTGCAGGCCAAACATGCTTCAGCCTGGGCTGTTGCTGATGCAGAGTCTCAGGTGTGAGAGGAGTTTGGTGAAGTCCTGGAAAAGGTTCTGGACCAGTATTTGAAACCTCACGAGGGGGAAGCAGGTCTCCACAAATACTGTTTACAATGGAAACAGGGAGCTGTTCATTTAGACTGGGGATGTTGTTGGACCTCCTTGATCCCACCAACATGCCCTCCATGGAAGAGGAAGGCCCTGGGAGTTTAGGTGGCGATTCACCTATTGTTGTGGCCGAGGTCACCGAGGTAGACAAAAAGCTCCTTGGTGGCTCCTTGGCTACCTTGTGGGATGTGTTCCAGGAGTACAGTATACCGGACCTGTTGCTACGGGTCTTTAGGTCTGTGTATCACCGGAGCCAGGGCTTGGAACGCATTGGTAAGAACAGGGCGAATTCATTTCTGGTGGTTGTTTGAGTCTGCCAAGGCTGTCCTTTTTCACCTATTCTGTTGATAATTTTTATGAGCAGAATTTATAGGTGTAACCAAGACGTTGAGGGGTTTTAGTTTGGTGGCCATAAGATCTTTTCTCTGCTTTTTGCGGATGATGTTGTCTTTTTAGTTTCATCAAGCTGGGACCTCTAGGTCTCATTGCAGCGATTAGCGAATTATTATAAACTTAACATTGTAAAATAATATCAAATATATCAAATAATATCCCAACATTAATTTCAAATAAATTATATTCAAGCAAAATAATTTCAAATTGATAAATTTTAATCAAATTCACTCATCAAATATCAAATACATTCTCAAATATAACCTTTAACATGCGATTTTTCTGCTTGTAAATGGTTCCAATGGTCGACGGATGGTCACATGACATGAAGCTGAGCCGACTCACTTCACATGAAGCTTAAAACAGCCAATCAACGCTTACAATATGTGAGGCGCTCAACACCGAAAGTAGTTTACTTGCTTGTGCTTGAGTGGGTTATATGGACTTCTGGTCTTTCAAGTGAGCAAGGGCGGCATTGAGTACTCAGCCTGCACTGATGTGAATCACCAGCAGAGCGGAGAGTTCTCTTTATTTTCTGGATTTGGGTTTTCATTCATTGTAAAACTCTCTTTGCTTAACTGAGTATGCATGGTAGATTGCGCCGATCCGAGCAGATAGTTAATTCATCTCTGTGTAAGAGACTTGCACCCATGCTAGTAGGCTTACGCTTCTGTCCAACCATATTTGCTTAGGGTTACAAAAGTCCGCAAAACAATGTAAACACAAAAATCACACAGACGACGTCTTAACACAAGGGATATATATATATATATATATATATATATATATATATATATATATATATATATATATATATATATATATATATACACTGAACCCGGAAGAAGGAGGGGCACGTTAAGTCTGTTGTTTGTAAACAATGGACACTGGTCATGACATCATTGCGTCATTACTTCAGCGTACTACGTAGGTACGTCTAAACTCAAAATTTGACAATCTTTTTTTTTTTTTTTTTTTTTTTTTTTTTGGAGAACAAAAAACCGTAAAATCGAAAAAACCTAAAACGAATGAACGTAAGTCGGGGAGTGTCTGCATAAGGAGCTCTGCTTTTAGACACTGCATAAATCTATAGGTTTTGCTAGTGTTTCGCTCAGTGGTGTGTAATTATCAGCGATCAAATTCTTTGCGTTTTGAGTCAGGCAGCTATACTCGCTACAGTATTTCTTCATCTTTGGAGTTTTGAATGTGGTGACGGCATTCTGGTGATATATCGCTTTCTGTTTTGCTGGTTAGCTGGTCTTGTGCTAGCAGGGAAAACATTTGGCTGAACCGGCATTGATCCGAGCAGGGATTACAGTGTGCTTAGTGAAGAGCTGGAATGAACTGGCACTTGCTAGAAGAGATTAGCCACTCGCTGCTTGCTTTGCTTTCTCAGTGGTGATAATCAGCATGGCCGGCTGCATAACTGCTGCAGGAACTAACAAAAAATATTCACTTTGTCTCTCACACACACACACACACACACACACACACACACACACACACACACACACACACATACAGTGTAGAGTACTAGAGTTTGTAAATACAAGCACATGCATACTTGTTTGCCTACAATTCAGGATACACAAATTCACCATGTTGGCAGGCCTGCGTGAGAGATCTATGTTATTGATATAGAGATGATCAGTGTGATAATCTTGGCAAGAGCAAATACAGCTTCCTCCTACCTCTGAATACAACCATACCACAATTCTTCACCACAGCTCAGGATTAGGTTATATTTACACGAGATCAGTGGTTCCTAACCTGGGTTCGATCAAACCCTAGGGGTTCGGTGAGTCGGTCTCAGGGGTTCGGCGGAGCCTCTTCCACGGAGGTCAAGACACACCTGACTCATCATGTCAATTAGTGATGACACGCCCCGCTTGGCCATCACTGGCTACAGATAATCATATTACATTGCTTGGCCAATCAGTGCCGCGGGGAATTTAGCGCGCTCAGTAGTCAATGTGTGAAGTCGTGAGATTTTTTTCGGAATATTTTAATCCACACTAACTATGTCGAGCAAAAAAAAGAAAGTGGCCGGACGAATATGTACAACATGGATTCACATGCATCACGGAACGTGATGGGACTCAGCATCCTATCTGAATGATTTGCAATGCCAAGTTGAGCAACTCTAGTCTCGCACCGGCAAAACTAAAGGAACACGTCGTGAAACTGCATGGAGAACAGGAATACAAGAACACAACAGTACCTATGGCTTGAATTTGTAAAAAATCATATTTTTATTTTTCACTGATGAAGGGTTCGGTGAATGTGCATATGAAACTGGTGGGGTTCGGTACCTCCAACAAGGTTAAGAACCACTGCTCTAGATTTACCTACAGTAGGAAGTTTGCTCCAGAATACACAGCCATAGCTGTCAGTGTGGTGCTACTGGTTCCTAACAATAAAATACTGTAGCTCGCCCACATTAATAATAATAATAATAATAATGTGATCCAACTTCATGGATGGACTCCTGCCCTGCCTCGTGGAACCATTAGGATTCAAGGCAGATTTTGAAGATCTCCCTTTTAGTAGACACATATACTGTGTGTGAGGAAATGCTGTCAGGACCTATTTCTGTCCATTTTAGAGAAGTGAAAGTCTTATTTTGGACCATACCTCATCCTTCCTCATCCCCTCAGCAACACCCACCACACACACACACACATGGAATCACAATTCATCCTAAAGAAGCAAATATATCATGGTCAGCATTACATGTCTAAGAATGAGGGCATTTTTACCTCGTTATTATAGAATCCCATGAATTCTGGTTGCTTAAAACAGATTTGATTGTTCAGAGATTTTGTTTTTCTTTTTAGGATGTTTTGTTTGACCCCTGTAAACAAGATTCTGTTAACATTTGGTCACAGATCTGAAGTGCAAGAATTCACACCTCGATGTTGAGCTTCTGATATTATAGACACAAATTGCTTTCCTCGTTAACCCTAACGCCCTGATCCGAACACAGCTCGAAAAATCTGAAGATGAAACTCATTGTACTTTTCATATATTTTTTTACATCACGCATTCTGTTCAGCCACATGTCCGACATGGAGCTGAGTGAACAGTCCTAAATGCAAAAGATAGATGTGTTGCTTTACATTGTTCCGCATGAGTTCACACTCTCTGTTTGAAGCCTCTGTCTCACTCATTTCTGCATGCAACCATCCCCTCCATTTGGTAGATCTTATTAATTATATCTCATTAGTTGCCTTGGAAACAGGTGAGGGAATGAGAGAGAGAGAGAGAGAGAGAGAGAGAGAGAGAGAGAGAGTTAATGAAGGGAGGAATAAGGGAGCAGGAGAGATTAGAATAGAGAAAAGTGGCTCCAGTAGGATCATGCTAGTGGTAGATTAGCATCGGCAGCACTACTTGTGGGAGTCAAGTGCTTGCTTCTGGCCTACTGGAAAAGAAGAGTCAAGCACAAAACTAACAAACATTGCTATATTTTCTCTCTCTCTCTCTCTCTCTCTCTCTCTCGCTCTCTCTCTCTCTCTCTCTCTCTCTCTCTCTCTCTCTCTCTCTCTCTCTCTCTCTCTCTCTCATATATATATATATATATATATATATATATATATATATATATATATATACACACACACAGTGGTACCTCACCTTACGAAATTAGTGTGTGTGTGTGTGTGTGTGTGTGTGTGTGTGTGTGTGTGTGTGTGTGTGTGTGTGGGGGGGGCAAGTGTGTTGACCATGTCTTGTTAGCAGAGTTATAATCTTACAAATGTTTATGCAAGGTTAAAAGCCTGAGCCAAAAAATAAAGTTGCAATGAGCACACTCGAAAAACTCACGAAACAACAGTAACTCTGTCCTTTATGCGTGTTAGAATTTTGTGACGAACAAATGGGTTGAAGGCACACAAGATGCAGCTCCATAATAGCCAGTGAGAGGGAGCATGGGTATTGAGGTTTTGCAGCTGACATCATGCATACATTATCCCAATGCGGGTTTTTTTAATGGTGTGAAAACAACCCATTCACTCCGGCCCCAACACAATTGCACAAGCGTGTGTAAGGGTTTAATACTGCATTTATTTATTAAACAAGTGCAATATGGTACTTAACTGTGTTGCTGTCGGTTGTACAAATTATAGAGGAAAGAAAGCGGGTGTTAAATATCATAGATTGGCTGCTAATAAAGCCCGACGAGAGAAATGGATTTCTGCTTTGAAGAGAGCTGATACCGACAACAAAAGGAAAGATTGGTGACCAGCTCCTACCAGTCGTGTATGTAGCCAACATTTTGTTGGAGGCAAGTAATTTTTATCAGTAGATATATTATTATTTATTGACTTAACCACAGTTTGATTCTATTTAACTGTATATCTGGTGTCCATTTATAAGCTGAGGGCAGATAAAATGCTATTTAGTCTTTATTATAACATGTACAGTATATATAATATAACTATTATAATACTTCATAGAGTTATAACCACATGTTTGTGCTTAATATATAATGTAGGCAAAATGATAAAAAAAGTGAGTGATAATTAGTTTTTCCATGATTAATACTTTGGTGTCCTCACACAGCTTGCCATGGGCGATATTTGAGGCTTTCCTGGGTATAATATGCTCGCGAAGTGCCGAAACCCATCCGGATAAAAAATACTCATACGCTTCCCAGATTGAACTTTAACAGTCTTTAATCCGTGTTCGAACACACACAACAAACATACCGTTCTTTAATTTCCGCTTCACTTGTTTAATCCCACAATGCATTAGTGGGGAGTAATCATTAACAATGACTGCTACACTCTTAGCCCTTTGAAACTTGTCAGGTTTCGTGAGTATAATCAGATGTGTGATTAATCAAATAATTATCGATATCTGGGTATGTTGAACCAGGGATCCTGTCCGTTGCTTCATCCATGCAGTTAACAAACAAACCATTGGGCAAAACGTATGGGTCATTTGTTAGCCTTGATAACCGTAGTTTTTGAATATACTGTTGTTTATGATCGTTATCATAATTACCAGGGAGCTCGGAAAGCACTGGGATTATATCACGGCTGTCGACATTCATATTTATATAATCTACCACGCTACAAACAGGCACCTCAATTGCAAAGTATACGTTTGTTTTCACTCCAATATGGCAGCTTAAACAGAGTTGCTACTCCGCATGTCACGTGACTGCGAAACCTCTATTATGGAGATGCAGCTCCCTGCTAGCCAATGGGAGGCCAGTGGGGTGGGATGTTGTTAGATAGCCAATGGGAGGCCAGCAGGGCGGGATGTTGGGAGATATCCAATGGGAGAGCAACTCATGCATTGTTTGAATTTTTGAGATGGCACGTTTCGTAATGTGAATTTGTTTTGTATCCAGAGGGGGAATTTTTTGGTAAATGCATTTCGTAACCTGTATTTTTCGTTTGTTGGGTTTTTCGTAAGGTGAGGTACCACTGTAAATATACAGGGATCCCTGGCTACTTTGCGCTTCAATTCATGTGGCGTTGCAGAATTTTTTTTAATATTATTGAATTAAAAAATAAGGAAAATAAAGAAGAATAGGGAGAAAAGTTAAGGAAAATGGCACAAAAACAAGGCCAATTATGCAACCCCGCCAAACAAACAAAACAAAAAACAACCCAAAACCTCCCATCAAAACAACTGCACTTACATTTTTGTGAGGTATGCATATGAGTGTGTGCACGTGCGTGCACGCCGTGTGTCTGTATGTGTGTGTAATTATATTTTATTTACATCTTATACATTATTTTTTCATGTTTAATTGTTATTATAAGCATTTATAGCATTGAATATGCATACAGGGATCCCTCGCTACTTCGCGCTTCAATTAATGCGGCTTCAATGCATTGCGTGTTTTTAAAAAAAAAAAAATATATATATATATTAATCAAATTAAAAAAATAAGGAAATTAAGGAGGAATAGGGGGAAAAGTTATGGAAAATGTCACAAAAATAAGGCCAATTATGCAAAAAAAATCCCTAAACACTAAACAAAAAAACAACCCAAAATCTTACATCAAAACTGTGTTGCATCTGTGTGTGCACGCATCTGCGTGCGTATGTGTGTATGTCGTCTCATGCAATACCATCTGTATGTGTGTGTACAGACGCTCCCCAGATTACTAACAAGTTCGGTTCAGGACGGCCGTTCTTAGATGAATTTGTTTGTAAGTGGTTACAGGGTGTTCTTTAGTGGGGAACGTATGTTTAAACCTTGAATAACTAACCTATACCAGTTTGTACTGTATACAATATCTCTCTCTCTCTCTCTCTCTCTCTCTCTCTCTCTCTCTCTCTCTCTCTCTCTCGCTCTCTCTCTCTCTCTCTCTCTTTCTCCACATAATCATCTGTACATTATGTCCCGTTTTTAAACTCCTGGTTGCACAGCACAGCGGATCTGATCAGATTTAAAGAGAGTTTCACTCTTATCCATTTTATTATAATACTGGAGTCGATTTGTTTCTTCTTTGAAACTTTTGGCAGGAGTTCAGAAATGTATGGGTTCTGCTTCTCTTTCAATGTCTGGTGTAAAGCACGTGTCAGCCACGCCCCTCTGCGGGAGCCTCGTATTAAGTGTACATCAGGATAATGTTTAATCATATTTCATACTTATATTTATGTAGTGGGGTCGGTGGTGTAGTGGTTAGGGTGCTGAGCTCATGATCGGGAGGTTGTGTGTTCAAATCCCACTGAGACTCTCATTGTGCTCAGACCCCTGAGCAAGGTCTTAACCACAAGTGTGCCTCTGTTCACTCAGCAGCATGAATGGGTACCAGTAAAAATATACTGGGAAGGTAACCTGCGGTGGACTAGCGTCCCATCCAGGAGGAGTTGTACTCCTGGTCACATCACGCTACAGAATCCGGGGATAAGCACCGGTCCGACGCACCAGTAGGCTCGGGTGTAAAAAGCCCAACGGACTTTACCTTTATATTTATGGTCTATCTTTGTATAGATTTTATTCCATTTCTATTTCTACTTGTTCTTCACGTTCATTTAACTTTCATTTTCAACCTCGGTCTCAGGATGTTTGCAAAACGAATGTTGGTAAGTTGGGGAGTGTCTGAATTTATATTTTATTTACATCTATAATTGTTATTATAAGCATTTATAGCCTTGAACATGCATTGATTGATATTATATACATATACATGTATGTATACATCAGTCAGAGGGGTGGGGGATGGAGGTGTGTGTGTGGAGGGCTGATCCTACTTCACGGATTTTGATGGTTGTGTGGGGATCTCGGTCCCAATTAACTGAGGAACGTGAGGGGTACCTGTATATTGATAGTATATACGCATATATAATATAGATAGTAGATACACGCATACGTCAGTCGGGGGGTGGTGTGTTGAGCCTACCTCGCGAAGTTCAGTGGTCGCGTGGGGATCTCGATCCCATTTAACCGCGGAAAGTGAGGGATCCCTATATATATATATATATATATATATATATATATATATATATATGTGTGTGTGTGTGTGTGTGTGTGTGTGTGTGTGTGTGTGTGTGTGCGTGTGTGTGTATGCACACACGTATATTATTAATAGCGTGTTTTTAATAATATATAAAACTCCAATTCATGTGAAGTTTATGAAGTGGAAAAAGCAAAAGGACAGTAGAACCTGTTTTAGCTTGATATCGCACTTCTGGGTGTACCACATGTATTTCTTTACACGTCAAGGATCAATCTGTTGCTGATGCATTAAAAGACTCATCTACAGTAACTGCTCTGTCTTTAAGGGTCTCCGTAGTTTGCCACCGCAATAAAAAATATTTATACATTTATGAGGTGTGTAAAAGTGAAGCTCCTGGTAGATATTTGTTTTGACAGGTATCTGAGTTTATTATTTCTATAAACTAATATATATATATATATATATATATATATATATATATATATATATATATATATATATATAATAAACTACTATACAAGTTTATGATTTATATAATGATTTATATAATTTGCCTTCCTTTCACAACCTGATTCGTTCTTTCCTTCTATCAACGTCTTATTAGTTTAATTATCCTTTGAACGAATTCATGTTCCGTCAAGCTTCTGGTTTCAGTGTGTTCCCCATGGGGGGTTAAGAAGACCATGTGCCATATGTGTACCGAAGCTGAAAATGTTCCATTAAACACATGAACCTCTGCGCCTTAAAAATGATGAGGGCGCATAAGTTTTTTACTGCATTAACTAGCCATCAGAGACCCCTACGGTATGTTAATATGCCCATAAATCTCACCCAGTTTATTTAAAATAAACATCACTTTGCAAGAGGGGAGTGGAAGTGTCACTGAATAGTAAAACCCCGAATCAAATGCATGGAGAATACCTGCTTCATACTCTAAATGCTATTGGATAATGGAAAGGCCTTCATCCGATCACAGCGATCGTTTCGCAGATTAGTCAGATGCGAGCCGTCAACTTCCTGTTTACCGCCATTTTTAAATTGATGTAAATTCTGACAGCTATTATGCCTCCAAAGAAACAACTCCACCCCGAAAAGGGACAAAATAAAAAAATAAATAAAAGCAGGTAATTCAATAAAGTTTCTGAAAATCATTTATACCACAGACTATGGTATGAATATTGAGAGTTTAAAATACCATGAATGGTATTTTCAGAAATGTTTCTACTGCATGATAAATGTCCCATGACTTTATTCATATGGCCCATTAATAGCAAAAATGGCCTGTTATCATCTGATGTATTTGTGACATCGTCCCATGAGGTCATTTTCCTTCCTAAGTCCTGCTCCATCAACATTTATTACCACAGCAACATTTATTTACCTGCAGTCCTGTCTGCCTACCTGAGTTAAACTGTTTTTTATTCTGTGCAGGTTTGAGTGGTGGTGTATGAACCTCTATTTTTAGGTTGTGGGTTTGTTATTAATAATTTTTTTATTGCTCTACATCATCCTGTAAGGTAGCGATGCATAACAGCCAATAAGCACCGGCTCAGCAGTCCTGTGGTAGGCACACATGGATGCTAGACGTATGCGGGATGGACACAGGACAACAAACCAAACCACATTCCATGACTGGTGATCCTCTATAAATTTCCACCGGATGTTTCCGTGATGCTTCATCTCGAGTATACTTCTTGCTTGGCTCATAAACATCATACTGGCACAAAAATGGATTTCCACATCTGATTTCAGATCACATTGGAATGTGCTTCACTCGCGTCACACACTAGTTACACATGTTCTCTCTCAGTGATAACTACAGACTTTAGAAAAACAGATTTGTTTTTGTTTTAACAGTTTAATTTAATTATTTCTTCTGCATGTAATGTGTGTGTGTGTGGGGGGGGGGGGGCGCGGGGGGGGGGGGTATAGAGGCGGTAGTGCGCCCATCTGTAGTTATTTCAGTTCCGGCCCAGAATTCAGAAACCGTTTGAGATTTCCTCATCGCACTTGACAATTACTACTTTCAGGCCATGTAGCAGTGCCATTTGATATTCTGGGATTTCTAATATATATTTTCTTCTTGTTTCTATGACAACTGTATGTAAGAATATGGGTAGTATTCATTTCCGGGCCAGAACTCAAAAACTGTCTCAGGTTTCTTTATTAAACTCGGCAGTTACTTCTACCATGCGGTGTAATTGTGAAAATTTAGGTGTTTTTGCAGTTTCAATTTTTATGTTTACTTCGCAACTAATTTAGCAGGTAAAACTCATCTCCTGGTGATTTTTGTTTGACAGAGAAAGAAGGGAATGAAACATGATATAAAAACACCAAATGTGTGATGACAATTAATGTCCTTTTAATAATCTTAAATAAATTAGAATAAGACAAAAATGACTCTTGTAAAGCTGAATGTTCTGACTGGGCCCATACACTCCATGTTCATGATAACATTCAAAGTAACTAGAATTGCACAGCTCTGTGTTGATGTGCTCGGCGGTATGGTTTCCAGCGCATCACTGAACAGTACAGGTGTGGCCATTTTTCTTTTTCTTTACAACTAACATCATCGCATTCCTTTATACTTATTTCCAAAAACATTTCACCAGTTAAAGTTACTGTATACCAGATACCAGTGCTTCTCAAATGGTGGGGGTGTGATGCCCGGGTGGGTGGTATGGGGGGGGGGGGGGGGGTCATATGACCCTGGGGAACATGCTTTTTAGCCATACTGTACTAGAATGAAGTGTAGTTGCACATCCACTACAGTAGTTGGCAGTGGGGCGCTCATTGTCGCGTTGTGGTGTACAGTACAGGTTTTTCACACCGAGCAAACGATATGAAGTGCAGTAAACAACAACTCAAGAAAAGACATGGGGAAATTTCTAACCAGCAGATTGGTGCACTTTCAATCTTTTCTATTGCAGATTAAAAACAACAATAATGAAGCTCTTTTTTTATTGTAAATTGGACTATATTTCTCATTCATTCATTTTCTGTAACCGCTTAATCCTAATTATGGTTATGGGGAGGCTGGCGCCCATCCCAGCCAACTCTGGGCAAGGGCAGAGTACACGCTGGATGGCTCGCCAGGCCATCACAGGACGGAAGCATGCTGACGGCTATGCAGCTACTCTTGCCGAAAGTCAGCAATCGTTCTTTTACATGAACCTCACATTGTAGACAGTGAAAGAGATGGCCGGCCTTTGATAACCCAGTTTGTGCCCTGGAGGGACACTATATTTCTTTCCTTTTTTGTTTTTAATGTTCATAAAGATAAAATGTTATGCAGAAGTGTACTAATGACACTTTTATTGACAAATCATGCTATATATAGTTGCGTACGAGGCGGTGGGGGCTGGTGAAATGCTGATTTTTCTTCCTGGGGTCACAGAAAATAATTGCGAAGCACTACTGTATACGAAACACAGTTCATACGGGAATTGTCAAAAAAGGTAATGTGCTTGTACTCCAAAATGCTTATTTTAAATCTTTTTGTTCTAATAATTAAAATCAAACCATAAAAATGTAAGATACTAATGAATAATGAATGTTTTCTCATTTCTGATTGGTGCAAAGCCACCAGTGAATTCTTGGTATTCTTCTATGAGCCAGTCTATCATGGATATCGCATAACTTGAATGATTGATATTTGATATGGAATGATACACAGTTTCCTCCAGAATCAATAAAGTATTGTGATTCTGATTCTGATCATTTGAAGGTTGTTGCACGCGACTGTTCCTACTCATGGATACATATACGATAGATTGGCTACGCCCCATAGCACACAGCGCGGCCGTGGTTAGTTAGTATACACAGTCTTCTTCTTTTCCTTTTGGCATTTTTCCCCTTTTCTGGGGTCGCCAAAGCGAACCATCTGATTGTGGCGAACTGTGAATGGGTGCGAGGGTCTACTGTAATTTACACTGATGCACTGCGACCCTGATATGTCATGACTTTTATTGTAGGTTCTCATTAGTAATACTTTAGGCTGTATCTGCATCTACGAGGAGGGCAGAGGAAGGCTTCAGAGGGTGGGCTTATTTATCTTATTTGGTATCTGTGTTCCTTTTGCCGGAGAAAGCTGGTGAGAAAATGGTGGCATGCTCGTAGCAAACAGTCACATTTGTTGGAAAAATATAATAATTTAAAATATGTATCCACGTACTTTATTTCCATTTTTTTGTGGAGTTTGTGTGTATTGATTCAGAGGTGGTGTTAGAAGGGAAGTATGCGGTGCTTCTGGCTGATGGGACTCGTACAGGCTGCAGCAGGGCTGTCGAACTCACCCCACAACGGGCCGTGTGGCTGCAGGTTTTTGTTTCAACCAGGCAGCAGCACTCCTGACTCGCTCACGTACACAAACGGTTTGAGTCTTCAGGCAGTTGATTGGTCAATCTGTGTGCTCTGTACTGACCAATCAACGGCCTGAGGACTCAGAACTCAGATTGAAACAAAAACCTGCAGCCACACAGCCCTCTGTGGCACGAGCTTGATACATGTGGGTGAAAATGTGCTTTTCTCCATGAAGGAGTTGAACACACATTTTGAATAAATTAAAGTATTATAGAATCTCAAGGGAGTTATTGTTACTTTGCTTTACTCAGTCATCAGTTAGTATCGACTGAAATTGAGCATTTAATCAGCATGTATTTTTTAATTGTACTGGCCAGTCCTGCATTCATTTGCCCGATTTCCTGATGATGGCGTGCAGCCCCGTGGGGATATCAGCATGTTTGTGACTTGCACTCTCCGACACACATTCCTGCCTGTTGGATCGAGTTATCTCAGCAGTTGACTAATTCACAAAGTAAGAATCTGGTGTCTTGCTGTTATTTCATGTCTATTCTGTTCTATAAGACTCGGCCTTGCTTATCAGCCGAGGCCAACATAAAGCGAGGTCTGCCTGCCCTTTCCCCATTTTTCTTTCTTTTTTTTATGTTAAACAAGTGAAAGCATGGCAGAGAAAGCCCATCCCAGCTCGCAAACACAGCAAAACATGGCTGGAGAATCCACTAGAGATGGGCTTGTGTTGTTGTTGTTGTTGTTGTTGTTGTTGTTTAGTCTCTGACTCTACAGGCAGGAAGATAACAAGTGGAATGATCAGAGTGGAGACTTGTCCCACAGGCTTGCTGCCTTTATGCTATTTTGTCCCCCCCCCCCCCCCCCTTGTGACTTATGTACGACTGGCCGGTAGTAGTGATGTTTAGTGGGTTTGAAAACAGGAAGTGGGAGAGCAGGATGTAGGAGAGCTCTTTGCTCTGCCCATGGCCTGTGATGTGGAACTCCACAGGAAGTGCCAGTGTCATGGTTGTGCACAGAATTCTGCCTGCTGACTGTACGTAGGAGAAAGCAGGGACTAGGAGGACTGCTGTGTGTGCTCGGGTTTATTCTCAATATACTTTTAATAGGAAATATTTGCTTATTTTCCTCCGTTCTGAAGTGTCTTTGTGTTTCATATGAATACGTTCAGTGGACGTGCTGCCTTTCTGAAGCCAGGATATAGGATTGATTACATCACTGAACTTTCGGTTATAATCCATGAAAATGGACTGCTCTTATTCGTCGATCAGCCGTAACATTAACACCACCTGACTGGTTTACAGAAACTCAGTGTCATGCGCATAAAGCTGTAATACACTGTGTGTTCTGACTGTCTTCTGTCAGATAGAGAAATACCAGTAGTTCGTATGGTTCAGTAGTTTGTGCTTCAGTAGTGCTTTTTGTGGGATCAGACCAGATATACTACCCTCCACTCATCATGCGCACCAGTGAGCCTTGGGTATTCATGACTCTCTTTACAGTTCACTGGTAAGTACCACTTGTATGTACTTCTCACTGCTTACCAGGAACACCTCACTGGTCCTGCTGTTACGGAGATGAGGCCAGCCTTAAAAATATCTTTGTTAGCGGTAACACGGCCCGTTGGGCCGAAATTGTGGATAAAAACCCCGCCTGAGCATTCACAGATGCAAAAAATAAAGATATACCGGCTGATTGTGTTGAAAAAACGCGTGTGTCCCCTATCATACACCGTACTGAAAAGTAACCAAAGCGGAATCAGTATCAACCGCGCCTCGTGATTGGGCAATTTCACCAGTTCAGTGAAACAGCGACTCTCATTGGCCGGTACTGTCTTAACAACAAAAGTGGAAAGCATGATGGAAGGGGACAATGATGAAGCAAAGAAACTGTTCTCTGTCACTATTAAAGGTCCCAAGATGAAAATAATACGTACATTAATACAGGTGCCACGGCCACAAGATAACCAACCTGTCAGTGACCAGTGACACGTCACTGCACACCACGCATATTCAACCAAAAGCACATTCTCCTCCTGATTATCGTACCCAGCGGAACCAGCCGTGTTCTGGGAATCTGGATGTTTATCCTGGTAGCTTATCTACCACCCGATAACAAGTGAGGTTTTCATTCCCTTTTCAACCAGACCCTCATTTATGCAATTGGACCTGAAGTGGCAGCAGGTTTTTGTGGTGTTAGATGAAGTCAGGCTCTCTTCAGAACGAGTACTGGGATTGTGTGTGGGATGAGTTTTACCCGTCTGAAGGAAAAACACACGTCTGAGAACTTTTCCACCATTTAAGGTGGAATCACAGCAGTTTGGGGGGTTGTGGGGAGGAAGATACATAATCAACAGAGCATCTTTTATCAGTTCTGCTAGAGCAATGTTTAATCTCATCCGAGGTAAGACGAGCGCTTTGTGCACATCTCGGTACACAAGTACCAGAACTTCAGTCCTAAATATAGAAGAAAATCATCACTGAAATTCTGAAGCAATAGGAAAAGAAAACATTGTCCTTCGTCTTATTCTTCTTTGTATAATATCTGCTGAACTGGTTTATCCTACTTGGATTGTGGTGGGAAGGCTAGAGCCTATCTCAGCCGACTCTGGGCAAAGACAGTCTAAACCGTGAGTGACTCGCCAGTTCATCACAGCGTATCATTAATAAAACCATTCACATTCACACCTAGGGGCAATTTGGAACAGCCAGTGAGCCTAATGTACATATCTTTAAACTGTCGACGGTAACCAGAGTACCAGGAACATGCAATATTACTATTATTACTATTATTATTATTATTATTATTATTATTATTATTATTATTATTATTATTATTATTGTTATTATTATTATTATTATTATTATTATTATTATTACTATTATTGTTATTATTATTATTACTATTATTATTATTATTATTATTATTATTATTATTACTATTATTACTATTATTATTATTATAAGAAGAATCTACTATGTATGTACTGGGTCTTTATTTAAAATGTATAATAATACTTTAATATAAAAATGTTGTTGGTTTTGCTGGTGCAGTAAACACTGTTCTCAGGGTCTGCGGAATCTAAGCGGGGGCGTTGGGGGAGCTGAAGCCCCTCCCACTTTTTCTCAACCCAAAGACATTTTTTAAATATGTCTACTAACATCTCAAAAATGTTTAAAATGCTTAGTTTGTACAAGCCTAGTATAACTAGCTCAGGGGTCACCAGCATGGTGCCTGCAGGCACCAGGTCACCTGCAAGGACAGCATGAATCGCCCGTGGGCCTGTTCACTGCTATTTTTAGAACGGGCCTGCGGCTCCATAGCGCCACTCTCTATTGAGCTGCACCTAATTTTTTTCTACTTTTTTTTCTTTTATTCAAATCAATATCTTCACACAGATGAATATCATTAATTCTTAACAATAACATATAATTAAAGGTAAATTGAGTAAATTTGTCATTTCAGAAGTGTGTATCGACTTGGTAGCCCTTCGCATTAATTGGTACGCAAGATGTAGCTCTCAGTTTCAAAAAGGTTGGTGACCCCTGACCTACATGTATATCGTGTACCGTAAATACTTACACACCGAGCATATAGTAATATAATGGCTGCCTTGGCTTCGAAACATCGACTCAAGAATATAAGCGCCGCCCGTGTCGGGCCTCGGTCCTTGGGTGTGTGTATACAAGTATGAGAGGCTAAGATCAGAACATCGCACACAGCTCGTTTTCCAAACCCAAGCAATGGGAATAGTGTTTCAAATCATCTAAAATGTCAACATTTTCAGTTAGACCCCTACTTTTCAAGTCGCTCCGCGGGGCCTGGGGTCTAAGCTCTGGTGTTTTGTACTGCTGTAGTCGATGAATTGTAGTAAAGGGGATTAGAGCAGCTGTGTAGAAAATACTGGGCTTGTGCGACAGTTAGACAGGAAGTGCTGTGGCATGTCTCTGAGACACTCGGTTACATGTATGTAACCCATGGATATGATCCTATACATCGTGTAGCGCCATCAATGTTCATCTCAAACAAAGACAGTGTTTGCTTTAGAATGCCGTTCCTACTATATCGATCAGCTGGTCTGGTAAAGTCCGTGCAGGCATACTGAGGTGCTGTATCAAGGCTGCATGAATGCATTGGCTCACACTGACAAGTGACCAGTCTAGTGTGCTTAGAGTTTGTATAGTCATTCATTAATTCATTCATTTTCCAAGCCAGTTAATCCTAATTAGGGTTGTAGGGAGGCAACCCAGCTCAGCCGACATTTGGCGAGGGCGGGGTACACCTTGGATGGCTCACCAGGCCATAGCGGAGCCAACACTCACACAACCACTCACACTCACACCTAGGGGTGATTTGGAACTGCCAGTTAACCTAC
Organism: Plotosus lineatus; assembly: GCA_024760905.1. NCBI lineage: Eukaryota > Metazoa > Chordata > Actinopteri > Siluriformes > Plotosidae > Plotosus > Plotosus lineatus. The sequence goes on from CM045739.1 coordinate 47,933,851, forward strand.
TGTGCATATTTTTGGACTGTGTGAGGAAACCAGAGAACCCGGATGAAACCCACACAAGCACAGGGAGAACATGCAAACTCCACACAGAAATGCCCCGGTTGAGAATTGAACCCAGGACCTTTTTACTGTACATGCTAACCCAAGGGTCGGAAACCTTTTTGACAAGAGAGCCAAAAAAAAAAAGACATTTTTAAATCTAATCCTCTGAGAGCTATATATATATATATATATATATATATATATATATATATATATATATATATTTTTTTCCTTTCCTTTTTTTTGTCCTTTTCAGCTTTTTCCCGTTCTCGAGAGTCGCCACAGCGAATCATCTGATTCGCACGTTTGATTTGGCATGGGTTTTTACGTTCGATGCCCTTCCTGTCACAACCCTTTTAGCAAGGGACAGAAAGAAGCTGACGGCTTTGTAGCTCCTCTTACGAAAAGACGAAAGTCTTTTACGTGAACCTCTCACCATAGACAGTGAGAGACATGGCCTGCCTTTGATAACCCAGTTAGTGCACTGGGGGACAGTGACAACCCTGTGGGGACTCGAACTCCCAACTTTAGGATCAGCGATCCTGCGCCCTATCCACTAGACCATCACTGCCATATATATATATATATATATATATATATATATATATATATATATGTATATATATATATATATATATATATATATATATATATATATATATATATATATATATATATATATATATATATATATACACACACACTGACAGATTTCCTTTCGGCTTTTTCCCTTTATCAGCGGTCGCCACAGTACTGAATACAACTAAATTGTAAAAGAAGACCAACAATTTCAGAATATAATAAGACTCTGAATTTATTTTAAACAACATTGTGGTTATTTATTAATAAGAAAAGTACTTATTATTAATGTGACTTCTGGTGTTGCATGGTTTTGCTGATGGCTTTGTAGTGTGGTTGATACGTGCTGAGGTTCAGCTTCATTTAGGCTTCCATCTGTTACATGTGACCGCAGGTTGGTCTTGATGTTTTTCAGGTGAGAAGGACTGCTCGCATGCCAAACATGGTCAATGGCAAGACTCATATGCTGCAGTGTTTATGTGACAGGAAGCACGTCCCAAGTTTTGGCAATCAGCTCGTCTGTGGGTTGAAGTTTTTCCATGTCTGTCCATTTGTGTTTGCTTGCCAGTTGTGCTTGGCTTCGTACAAATGAGCTGATATAAATGAGGGAAATTTATCTCTTTAGTCAAAAACAACACGCGCAGTCTGTGGCTGTTGTTATAATCCAATAAAATTAGAATTTCAAGGTATTGGACCCACCCACATACAGAAAGGATGGGCTCTCCGCTGCGCGCCACAGTGACGTGGCATTGAAAATACTGTAGATGCATATATTTAAATGCGTGAGTTTTATTTGATGGTGTTTTTGTGTTTTTATTTAAATGACAGTGAAATTACGGATTCGTTATTTTGTTAAGAAAGGCCACCTGATTTATCTGAGAGCCAGATACAGTCATCAAAAGAGCCACATCTGGCTCGCGAGCCATAGGTTCCCGGCCCCTGTGCTAACCACTACACTACCATACCGCCTTTGTCTAATTAAAAAATAAATAAATAAAAATAAGTGAGTGCTTGAATATCTGTGTGGCTTAGATTTAATATATATTATTAATCTCTTTATATAAAGGCTCTGTAAATGCCCGGTTTTCAAGCAGACCGTCCTCCAATGCTGCAGCTGGGTTTGTATAACATCTTCATCATCACTCCATCAAGTGTTTAAACATGCACGGCTGCGAGCTGTTCTGGTGTTCGAGGTCTTGGTGCTACACTGCGCTAGTTTAACCAGCGTTTCTGCGTCCCGTCACATTCATGAACCTTGAAAGAACGGCAAATTAAAAAATAGAAAAAGTAAACAATGCTCTATTTATAAACACACTATCTGATGTCAGCCTAATGTGGAGGGGCTTCCTTAAGAATCAGGGCCTTCTCAAGGTTTTTTTCCTCAGTTCATATCGGGAAGGTTTTTTTTTTTCAATCAGCCCAATAGGTGTGAAGGGGATTCTCATCACATGAACGTTCGTTCATTCATTTGTCCTTCTGTCCTTCTGTCCTTCTGTCCTGCTCACAGTTGATTTTTGTGCACTAACTCAAAAATGCCACCACTGATCCGTTCCGATGTTGGTGTGGATGTTGGTACCATGCCATTGTGCAATTCTGTCAATCTTCACCACAGTGAGATGTTTAGTATGGCCGCAGCAGCTGGCATCTGCATTCTACACCTTAACTTGAATAAACAATCTCAGACCTCTGTGTTGGTCCTGGGTGTACCATGCATAAAGTGACGCATGGGCGGAGGAGTGTTGCCTGTTTTGCGGAACTGTGTTTCCTTCCTGCCGTCACCTCAGGCTCGCTCCGTAGAGCGAAAGGTACAAAGCTATATGCTTGAAATTTTTCTTCAGAAGTCTATATGTGCGTACTGCTTCCTTGTGGCAGTGCCTATTGTTGGGCGTGCTATACCGATAAAATGGATACAGTATTTACATTTGGAATAAAATATCATAAGAAAGATAATACCTGTGTTGTGTGTGCATGGTGTACACATTTCAAAATTAAGAATATATTAGTCCACAGTGTATGCCAGAGCCTGGAGAGGCTTTACACAGAAATATATCGACCAGTTAGAGTGGCATTGAAGCAAACAATCTTTTGTGAAAGTAAAGAGACGGTAGATTTGGAACGGGGTTAACATCAGGTCTCTGGGGGGGCCAACACATATGTGAAACTGATTCCTCGTGCTCCCTGAACCACTCTCGCATTATTCGAGTCCCCATTTATATCCGAGCCATCAGGGAAGAAAAGTCCATTGATGTGACAGCTGCTCATTCAGAACATTCAGATCATCATCTTCTTCACTTCTTTACTACATTAATGTTGCAGTTGATTTTACACGTTCTCACGACTTTTCTCTTTTCCTTTCCAGTAGAATTACTGCTGCGTTTCTTCGGACTCGGGGTCAAAGGTTAAAGTGTCCATAATGTAATGAATAAACACAATACGCAGTACGAGACTGTCTCTCATTGTCTGTTCAAACTACTGAACACTGAGTAGCGTTCAACACACTCGGTTCTGATCCGTTCCAACTCGGATCATTTGTTCCAACACCGAGGCAGATTTTCCTCAGATTTTTTGATCGAACTCTGATTTGTTCGACTAAAGACTTGTTTGACCACCGAGGGTCCACTGTATTATAAAGAGAAAACACAACAGCACAATCTACCACTACACTGTGTGGAGAATATATCTTTATTTCAATGGTTTTCTCTGTGTGTGTGTGTGTGAGAGACAGAGAGAGAGAGAGAGAGAGAGAGAGAGAGAGGAGCCTTGAAAGTGACCGCGGAGCAGGGCGCGTTCATCTGATACTTCCTAATAAGAGAACAGGAAAGCAGAGGCTTGGTGGATCGGCGTGTGGCGTTTGTAGCAGTTTGAATGAAAATCTCAGTTTAATAGAAAGCATTAGTGCGGCTAATAATACACTGACAGCGCGAGTCCCCGTTCCACACGCATACTCTGCTACATCACTGCATTGTTTCGAAGGGCGCTTTAACATCAGGATGACAGCAGTAAAAAAAGAAAGAAAACTAGAAAACGGGATT
>CM045739.1:47945000-47990000 GCA_024760905.1 Plotosus lineatus
TCCATCCTCGTTACTCCCAGAGAGAACCTCAACATTTTCATCTCCGCTACCTCCAGCTCTGCCTCCTGTCTTTTCCTCGGTGCCACTGTTTCTAAACCATAAAACATCGCTGGCCTCAACACCATCTTGTACACTTTTCCTTTCATTCTTGCCGATACCCTCCTATCACACATCACACCAGACACTTTTCTCCAACCTTTCCAACCTGCCTGCACACACTTCTTCACCTCTTTTCCACATTCTCCATTGCTCTGGATTGTTGAGCCTCAGTACTTAAAATCCTCCACCTTCTTTTTTCTCTGCTCCCTATAACCTCACCATTCCTCTTGGTTCCTTCTTATTCACACACATGTATTCTGTCTTATTGAGACTAACCTTCATTCCTCTCCTTTCCAGGGCATACCTCCACCTCTCTAGATTTTCCTCCACTTGTTCTCTGCTCTCACTACAGATCACAATGTCATCTGCAAACATCATAGTCCATGGGGAATCTTGTCTAACCTCGTCTGTCAGCATGTCCATCGCCTTCGCAAACAAGAAGGGGCTCAGAGCTGACCCTTAATGCAGTCCCATATCCACCTTGAAATATTCCTTCATGCCAACAGCACACCTCACCACTGTCTTACATCTCTCATACATGTCCTGTCCAGTCTGTACTGGCAGAGAAGACTTTCTCATACAATACCACAGTTCCTCTTTCAGCACCCTGTCATATGCTTTCTCCAGATCCACAAAGGCACAATGCAGCTCCTTCTGACCTTCTCTGTACTTCTCTCTTAAAATCCTCAAGGCAAACACTGCATTTGTGGTCCTCTTTCTTGGCATGAAACCAAACTGTTGTTCACAAATGCTGACCTCTGCCCTTAGTCTAGCTTCCATTATTCTTTCCCATAACTTCATCATATGGCTCATCAACTTTATCCCTCTATAGTTGCCACAACTCTGCACGTCTCCCTTGTTCTTAAAAATGGGCACCAGCACGCTTCTCCTCCATTCCTCCAGCATCTGCTCACTCTCTAAGACAGGGATCACCAACGTGGTGCTCGTGGGCACCAGGTAGCCTGCAAGGACAATGAGTTGCCCGCGGACCTGTTCACTGCTATTTTTAGGACAGGTCCATGGCTCCATAGTGCCACTCTCCATTGAGCTGCCTCTAATTTTTTTTTTATTTATTTTTAAATCAAATCAATATCTTCACATAGATGGATATCATTAATTATTAATAATAACATATAATTAAAGGTAAATTTAGCAAATTTGTAATTTCAGAGGTGTGTCTTGACCTTGTATCCCTTCGCATTAATTGATACCCAAGAAGTAGCTCTTAGTTTCTAAAAGGTTGGTGACCCCTGATCTAAAACCTTGTTGAATGTTCTTGTCAGAAAATCTACTGCTACCTCTCCTAGACACCTCCATACCTCCACCGGTATGTCAACAGGACCAACTGCCTTTCCACTCTTCATCCTCTTCAGTGCCCTCCTCACTTCACCGTTCCTAATCTTTGCTACCTCCTGCTCCTCAACGGTCACCTCTTCTACTCTTTTTTTCTCTCTCATTTTCCTCATTCATCAGCTGTTCAAAGTACTCTTTCCATCTTCCCAGCACACTTCTGTCATCAGTAAATACATTTCCCTCTCTGTCCTCATCACTCTAACTTGCTGCACGTCCTTCCCATCTCTATCTCTCTGCTGTGCCAACCTGTATAAATCATGTTCTCCCTACTTCCTGTCCAAGCTAGCATACAAGTCATCATACGACCTCTGTTTGGCCTTTAACACCGCTACCTACGCCTTACGTTGTCTCCCTGTACTCCTGTTTCCTCTCTTCAGTCCCTCGATGACCCACTTCTTCTTAGCTAACTTCTTCCTTTGTACACACTCCTGCACTTCCTCATTCCACCACCAAGTCTTATCTACTTTCTTTCCAGAGGACACACCAAGTACTCTCCGACCTGTCTCCCTGATCACATTAGCTGTGGTTGTCCAGTTATTTGGAAGCACGCCTGTTTCAACTCCTCCTTGAAGGCAATTCGACACTCTTCCTTTTTCAGCTTCCACCACTTTGTCTTCTGCTCTGCCTTTGCCTTCTTCTCCTTCCTCACCATCAACGTCATCCTGCACACCACCATCTTATGCTGTTTGGCAACACTCTCACCCACTACGACTTTGCAGTCACTGACTTCCTTCAAACTGAATTGTCGACACATGATGTATTCTACCTGTGTGCTTCTACCTCCGCTTTTATAAGTCACCCTATGCTTCTGGAAAAAAAGTATTCCCTACAGCCATTTCCATCCTTTTTGCAAAATCGATCAACATCTGTCCTTCTGTGTTCCTGTCTTGGATACCAAATCTGCCTATCACTTCCTCGTCCCCTCTGTTGCCTGCACCAACATGTCCATTGAAGTCTGCCCCAATGACCACTCTTTCACCTCTGGGGGTACTCTGCATCACTTCATCTAACTCACTCCAGAATCTCTCCTTCTCTTCTAGCTCACATTCTGCCTGTAGAGCATAAGCACTAACAACATTGAACATCACACCTTCAATTTCTAACTTGAGACTCATCACTCTGTCTGACACTTTTCACTTCTAGAACATTCCTAACCATCCCCCTCCTTCAAGATGACTCCGACTCCATTTCTCTTCCCATCCACACCATGATAAAACAGCTTAAACCCTGTTCCTAAACTTTTAGCTTTGCTACCTTTCCAACTGGTCTCCTGAACACACAGTATGTCCACCTTCCTCCTTTGCATCATGTCAGCCAGCTCTCTATATTTTCCTTTCATAGTTCCAACATTCAAAGTCCCTACTCTCAGTCATACACTCATGCCTTTCCTCTTCTCTCTCTGCCTATGGACACGCCTCCCGCCTCTCTTTCTTTGACCAACGGTAGTCCAATTTCCATCAGCACCCTGCTGGTTAACAGCACTGATGGCGGTCGTTGTAAACCCGGGCCTTGACTGATCCGGTATGGAGGTAATATTTGTGATTTGCATGATTAAGTTTGAGATTGGTTTTACGCCGGATGCCCTTCCTGACACAACCCTCTGCATTTATCTGGGCTTGGGACCAGTGTGCGGGAGAGACACTGGTGTGTGCCCCTCCACTCATCACTCACACAGCTGCATTTTTTCTTCTTTTTTTCAAAGAAATTACGCATCATAAATAATTCAGTTAAATATGTGTACTTGAAAAAATTTCATGATGAATGAGTGATACCTGAAATATTCTGAATATTTATATCTTCATATAATTTAAATGGAAGTTTTACTTTATAAATGTAATATCACAGGTAAGGTGTGTTGAGGTTTATAAGGTGAGGACCTGTAAGTGTTACCGAGTATCTTACAGAACCAGGTCCAGTTCTCTTGGACAATTTGTCTCTGTGTCTCACGCTCACTTCGATTTTAATACCCAGAAAACCTTCAGTATCATTTTATTCTGAAAACGTGTCTTTTATGTCACACACTTCTTTGTTTATTCATATAAACACTGCTTTTTCTTCCTGTAACATTACATTTTTTGCTTGAAAATGAATGTTTGGAATATAAAATGTTTGTATCCTGTCAATAATGTTCATTCATATTGTGGGCTGCTTAATCCTAATGAGTGCTGCGGGGAGGCAGGTACTCACTGTACACCACATCAAATCAAAATCTAGAACAAAAGGTCATATTAAAAACAACACGAAGGGTGTCTCAGGGTGCACTTTTACACAGCACTGTGTGTGTGTGTGTGTGTGTGTGTGTGTGTGTGTGTGTGTGTGTGTGTGTGTGTGTGTTGTAATACTCTCTGGAGTTTAAAGGTGTAGTCTAGGAAATGTTTACTGGTTTCTCTCCAGGTGAGTTTACTGTACAATATTAAAAAAAAAAAAAAAAAAAAAAATCCACCACTCGTTTAAGGGGACATTCTAAATGTTCTGAAATAAACCATAGAACAAAGCGTTACAGGAACTTAGGAACCCTTCAGGAGCTCTTTGGCATGATTCTTTGTTAGAATGTAGGATTGACAGTCAGACATTGATTCGACTGAACCAGTTCACTGAGATGGTCTGGACAGGTTCTCCACATCAGAACCAGCTGAGCTTCCAATTGTGGTAAACAAGGCTTTGTACTCAGTTAAATACAGATTTATAGATTCTTACAGTGTGCTCATTATCATCCACTCGGTTTAAAGGATGAAACTGAATGATCCTGGAAGACAAGTAGATGATTGGTCATGTAAGGTTGAGTCACACTGGCTAGAACAACCTCACAACGTTCCTGTGTAACATTCCTAGACTACTCCATCTTATGCCCATCATACAGGCACTCGTTAAAATGGGACAAGGACACGTTTACAGATATATATATATATATATGTATATATATATATATATATATATATATATATATACATACATACACACACACACACACACACACACACACACACACACACACACACACACACACACACACACACACACACACAGATGTGGCCTCCACACACCACCCTACAATTTGAGTTTAGGAGAAACTTGATGAAGCAGCAGAAAGCTTGGTGTTGGCCAGCCAGGAATTGGAGCAGAGGCGAGCAAGAGGTGAATGAGGTGAAGAGGGCTGACTGCAGACTCTTTCTCTCCCTGTTTCTCTTCTTTCTATCCTCAGTGGAGGGCATAGGTCCAGAGGGGGCCCTGTGCTCCCTGTGGTTGCAGCTGCTTGCTTGTAATTAGGAGTGGCCGCTGCAACATAGCACCCTCTCATTAGCAGGGAGGGTCAGCAGGACACACGGCATCCTTTTCTATGTCTCTTTCTCTGTCTGTCTCTTGTCCCTCTTGCAAAAAAAAAAAAAAAAAAAAGGTGCCAACACTGGCCAGCCACAGAGACAGGCTGGAATTCACCCTAGTCTGCTTACACTAAATATAAACAGCTCAAGCCATCTCAGTGTGCACTGTTCCACCACTGCCTCCCACACACATCCTTTTCATTCATGGGTATCTCCACCAACTACTCCTCAGTGCACTTTCTTATAAGGAGAATATGCCATACGGGGGTTTTTGGGTTGAGCTGATGTAAAACAATACAGCCCTCAGCAATAGAGGTGTGTTAGAGATTACAGCATTGTACTGCTTGTTCTAAGACTATGTGGGCTCCTTCTTAAGGATGCAATATTGAAAAAAAAAAAAAAAAAAAAAAAAAGAACCATGTCAGAATCTGGATGCGCACTATTCACACCCTCTCAAAATATCATTTGCACCATCTTGTCAGTGAAAGAACTTTCTTGCCGTGCTGGCGGAAAGCTAATTGAGGTTTTTGCTCGCTCTCCTGAGAGTGATAACATAACAGCCAGTTGCACCAACCACCCCCTCCGCCCCCTTCTCGCCCTCCCGGCTCACTCGCTCTCATCCCTTTCTCTCCGACAGCAAGTGTAGAGCTTGCAGTTCATTCGAGTGAGAAACTCCAAATTTATAGGACAGGCCAATTATCAGCATAACACCAACGCTGGGTGGGATCCAAACCTGGAGACAGAGAGACAGAAAGCCGACTTTGAGGAGCGTCAGCAGCTGCACTTTCCACTCTGGCCTACAACATCAGCAAAAAAAAAAAAAAAAAACCTACAGAGAAATAGAAGCAAACAGGGAAAAAAGTTAATGTAAAGTCACTTTGTTGCCCAGTGCTGAATTAATAAACATATTTATTTATGCTGCAGTAAGGGGTTTCCAGATTAATTGAATTGAGAACATGCGCTGAAGTGTCAGGGAGTGGCTATTTAAAATGCACCAGTTTGCGAGTCATCATTGGGAACGTATTATTTCCGTAGGATTTGGGTTTTTGCATGTAACTATAGCTCTGTACATGTACTTCATACTGACATGTAATTAATAATTATTACATCCAAAAGATTTCAAATGTCAGCATTTGCATCCAAGTTAGCGGTTATTAGTGCTGTTAGAGGGGGCGTTTCAATGGAGACTAGACGCAGCGCTTCAAATACAGTGGTACCTCACCTTATGATAGTCCCAGCAAATGAAAAATCCAGGTTATGAAAAACATTTTTCAAAATTTTTTGTCTCTGTATACGAAACAAGTTCTCCTTACGAAATGTGCCAAATGCACCATTCAAACATTAAAACGTGCCATTGAAACATTGAAACAATGCACAAGCTGCTCTCCCATTGACTATCTTCCAACATCCCGCCCCGCTGGACTCCCATTGGATAGGAGGGATGAAGCAGCTCCATCCCATTGGCTCTCTCTCAACATCCCAGCCCGCTGGCCTTCCATTGGCCAGGAGGGATGATGCAGCCCCATTGAGCAGCAGCTTGTTTCATGAGTTTTTCGAGTGTGCTCATTGCAACTTTATTTTTTGGCTGAGGCTTTTAACGTTGCATAAACATTTGTAAGATTATAACTCTGCTAATAAGACATGGTCAACACAAAGTAAGTACCTTAAAAGGTATGCTTTTGTCATTTTTAAAGGGTAGTATTGGGGGCCTTGGAACGAATCATGCGTTTTACATGTAAAAAGCGGTTCTACTTACGAAAAATCCAGGTTACGAAAAAGGCTCTGGAACGGATTAATTTCGTAAGGTGAGGTACCACTGTACCTTTATTATCAACTGTGTGTGTGTGTGTGTGTGTGTGTGCGTGTGTGCGTGTGTGCGTGTGTATTCCTCCAGAGACCACAGACTACAAATTTTCTTTTCTAAAAAAAATTAAATATTATGTGTAGCACATCCACCTCCCAGGTTGAGTGATGGAGTGAGTGAGTGAGAGGGTGAGTGTGCGAACGATTGAGTGAGTGAGAGGGTGGGTGAGTTAAGTGAGTGAATTAGTGAGAAGGTTAGTGAGTGAGCCGGTGGGTGGGTGAATGAGTGGGTGAGTGAGAGGGTGGGTGAGTGGGTGGGTGGCTGAGTGAGTGAGTGAGTGGGTGGGTGAGTTAAGTCAGTGAGCCGATGGGTGGGTGAGTGAGAGGGTGAGTGGGTGAGTGAGTTAAGTGAGTGAGCCGGTGGGTGGGTGAATGAGAGGGTGGGTGAGTGAGTGGGTGGGTGAGTGAGTGGGTGGGTGAGTGAGTGAGTGAGTGGGTGGGTGAGTTAAGTGAGTGAGCCGATGGGTGGGTGAGTGAGAGGGTGAGTGAGTGAGAGGGTGAGTGGGTGAGTGAGTTAAGTGAGTGAGCCGGTGGGTGGGTGAATGAGAGGGTGAGTGAGTGAGTTAAGTGAGTGAGCCAGTGGGTGGGTGGGTGGGTGAGTGAGTGAGTGAGAGAATGCACATTTACACCATCCACCAGACTGCATTCTCCGCAGTGAATAGAGGAAGCACAGTAAAAGCAAGATATTTGCACTTTTTGTCCCCGATATCCTTATACAGTGTTGAATAGGTATGGCAACATTAAGACAAATAACGAGGTGTAAACACATGTTTACTTTAGCCTTTTTGGCTGTATCAGCTTGCTGTGAACACAAGGTGTTCATAGATTTAGAAAACAAAAAGGCCATAAATGGGAGGAGGAAGCCAAACAGACCGTCCGGTGTTCGACTGTATCGTTTTCAGCAGAGGTGGGGAAGCAGCCTCCTGAGGAACTTTGGGGTTTTTTGGGACTAGAACTCGTGCTTTGGTTCATTGGTATTGTCCAAATTAATAAATAGAGATCTGAAGATTGGGATAATACTCGCAGGTAGATTGAATACACTGGCACCGCTGCACACTGCTTTTTCCAGCAGGAGGGGAAATGCTCAAGAAAGCCTGTTAGGATTTATACAGAAGAGCCTGGCAGGGGTCGCATGATGCGTAATTGTGGAATCTATCAAAACTATTGGCTCCCTTTCAAGAGCAGTCAGGTCACAGTTCTACTGTTGCAGCATATTTCATGATATTGTTGCAGTTTTAAAGGGTTCAGGGTGACATTTTATCCTGTGTTTTGCTCCCAGAAGGACATTCTGGTCACCTGTGCAGTCGATGCTGATTGAGCCATTGGGTTTATTTAGTTTGGGAGTGGGATGAGCATTCTGTAACCTAACAGTATTTTGTGCTGATGTCAGTTTGGCTCCATGCTGTGAACTCGCCCTGTATTAAAAACGGAAGAGGCGTGGCCCCTGTCACGCATGCCTCCCCATCCTTCAGGAATGTTCCTCTTTGTTGCCCCCTTATGTGCATCCTGAAGGAGTGAAAGAAAGGATGAAAAGAAGCTGGTGAGTCTCACAGGGACGCTTGGTCTTGACAAGCTAATTGCAAAGCTGTGTTTGGGTGTATTTCTGCCGTAATAGTGCAGGAGGGCCGAATAATTCCGTAACGAGCCCTGTTTCTCCCTCCTCCGTTCTCGTCTGCACGTCCGTCTTTCCCCACAGTTTTAGCTCTGATTTACTTCTCAAGCTCGCCAAGCCTGTAATCATCAGCCTTGACAATGACGTGCACTTGTCTGGGCAGCGTGGAATATTTGTTCCAAAAAGGGCCGTTAATTTAGCCTCTGCAATCAAATGGGTCTTAATTACTCGACTGGACTCTGAAAGCGTCTAATGAGAGATGCCTCTCGTAGAATTAATTTATTTATTTAAATAATGAAATAACTAAATAGACGAGTTTGTAGATTGTGTAGAGGTGTATATTGTCGAGTGTGTAGTGCTGGCTCTTTGCAGATTATTCTAAGTGCTGCAGCAGGTGAGGACTCCAGGGGACAGGTCTGTGAAAGCACACAGTGGAAACCTGTGCGAGTCGAATTCGATAGAAAGGGCTTGAAACACGGGCTGAAGCGGATTATACCGCGTCTGTCTTTTCAGCGACTTTTTTTATGCAATTGTGTGCATATGTGTGATCTTCCTGCCTAACAACATCCTCTGTACACCATTAAGCAGACTCACTGGGGGTAATTGCCCAAGTCATTAAAAGTTTGATGATTTCGCTGTTGGGAGGAGTATCGCTTGCCCTTGCTCAGGCTCACTTTGACGTAGAGACGCGGCATGCTCACGACTTTCATTCTTTCTCTGTTTTTGGCTCTCTTTCACACATCGATCGCACATCATCTGTTTTTCAGCAGATTAAGAGGAAGGCACATCTACTTTCTCACACATTTTGAGTCTCTAAAAGCTCTTCAGCCCACCCACCCACCCCCCCTTCACTGTTTTTTTGAAGCTTTCAAACCTTCTCGATATAGAAATAGTGGCTTAGTGTGAGAGGAAACCATTTAGTGAAAGGTTGAGCTAGTGTAAGCTGGTTTATAATAGATAGCTGGCTGCACAGGGCCGCTCTCGTTTACACGGGATAATTTAAATGCACTGGAGTGTTGTTTCTCGTCTTATTACATTGACTTGCCATCGTAGGTTCTGAGGGGAAACAGTGTAGGTGGGTTTTTTTTGTTTTGTGTGTGTGTGTGTGTGTGTGTGTGTGTGTGTGTGTGTGTGTGTGTGTGTGTGTGTGTGTGTGTGTAATTTCTGGCTGATGTCAACATTTAGATCACAGTCATCGTGCAAACCCCCCCCAGTCCAGGCTGAGACTGAGACACAGTGAAGTGTCTGATGATTCATTAGAGCAGCAAAAACAAACTGATCTCAGTGCACCAGCTCATGGGTTATTTCACTGAGCAAGTGCTCATCAATTTCTTTCCTCTGCATGCTTGTGGCTTTCAATTTTAATCAGCAAGTACAGCGCAGCAGTAGCAATAAAGCTATCTTGTGATTTTCTTTCAGACACATTGTGACCGAACACTTGTGATACTGTAATTGGATAGAATTGAGATAATGACCTGTGAGAAGTGAAAAGTATTAAAATCTTATCATTGCTATGGATTTGGTCTTTTGTTAAAAGACTTGAGATTTTTAACCGAATTCAGTTGCATAAAATCTGTGTACATATGCCCTGAGTGTCCAAAATACATGTTTATATAAGTTACCAGCCTTTCAGCTTACCAATCAAAAAGATTCGAGAGTTTCGAGACCAGTTCTGAGTAAATGGACCGTAACGTGAACTTTAAATAATCTCGTACTGAACAGTCTTCACAGATTGAGATCACATTCCAAACCCCAAACAAACCTAACATGCACGTTCAGTGGTCTCTGTAGAACCAACATCTGTCTAGTTATCACTCATTCACTGAGCCACTTATTCCTACTAGGGGGGTCATGAGAGGTCAGAGCAAATCTCAGCCGACACTGGGCAATGGCGGGCTACACCCTGAACAGCTCACCAGACCAACACACACACACACACACACACACACACACACACACACACACACACACACCAATTTTTTTGTGGGCATGGTATAAACTGTCAATTTCATTATGTAGTGTATATCTACTGACATGTGTATTCTTTTCTGGCCACAGTTCAGAATTTTGAAGGCTGCCATCTGATTGGTTATCTGCATTCTGTGCATATGCACTTCCTTGCACCTGTTTCCAGCGGAAAGACAACATGACACAATAAACCTTTTACAGAAAATATAGTCACCAATATAGACCAAAAAAAATTCCACACAATTATATTATTAAGGAGCAGCTACTCCCAAGATCGATGATGCTCATTGGAACCTTGTGGGTCTATCGATGGTCATCTGTTGTGTCCGTCAAAGACAGATTGGTTATATTATTGACAGATATCGCAAAGACGAGAAATCAGGCAAGGAAGAGTTGCTTATTCTCACTGTGAGGAAAAATAGGGATCCAGACAGAGCCTTGTATCTGTACTCTGAGTTTATTTCGTCCGTGTCGGGGTAAGAATGGAGCAGTACCACTGACAGCTGTGGGGCCCTGTAGCCAGTAGTTCAGAGGATAACAGCAAACTTTCTGAGGAGAGATTGTGTTATGGAAGTTCTTGAGAAGATTATGAACATCGAAGTGGTGATAGTTTACTCGGCAACAGGAACAAACAGTGGAAGGCGATTGGATGTGAATTGGATGGTAGTGAAGGTAAAGAGCAGCCAGTGCGAGAAAATTTGTTTGTGCCTCACAATCCCATGAGAAATCCCAGCAGAAGAATTCTCTATCTACATGCTGAAGGAATTTAAGAGCGTCAGTACATCTGCATGTTTAGATCTCCTCACCTCTGCACTGCCCCTAGTGGATGCATTGCTTGCTATTGATTTTGATGTAAATGATGTATGTAGAGGGTGTCGCCTTCTGTATATTTTATAAGTAAACAGAAATGTCAGAGCGTGAATCCGATCCACATTCCCTCCACTCCACTCACTCACATCAACTAAGAGTGGCAGAGGCAGGACGATCTATGAATCCAAGGTCATTCCACCATGGCCACAGCTGGCCTGCTCGACCCTCTGGGCTTCCGTAACTGCAGAACCCGTCCAGGGTTTGTGGACATTTGAGTGTGATCTGATCAGACAGGGAGGACAGATTGTTTGTCTATATTAGGCCAAGTTCCCCTTCTTCCATGAAGCCGGAGTTCAGTAGCTACAGTAGCTGCTAGATGAAGATATGAGACTCCGAGACATCACCTTCGTTCACCAAGACTGTTAGAACCCATCATGCCCTGTTTAACATGTTTGGCTATCGTCCCCAAGGACAGCTGGTGATGCAGTGGCTGACTGACAACACACTGCTTGTCATTTTCAAAGAGGAAACATCCTGAACAGACGTACAGGGACAAGCAGGCGTGCGCGTACATCCCCACTGATGGAATGAGATAAACCGATAAATACACAAACATATTTTTCCCTCAATGCAATTTACATAAACAACAGACATATACCACAGTGCTCTCCACAGGAAAGAACCCGTCACCGCCTACCAGGCTTACAAAATGTATCCACTGCAAAATATTCCCCGGTTTCCTTTCCCACTGTTCTGGGTCCGACATGTCCTTCTGTTATCACCTCTAGTTACACATCCATTTTCATTTGCATCCAACGTCTTCACGAGCAAGATGAGCATCATGCTGAACCTGTTACATGGCACTAGCGAGAAGAGAAGATGATAGAATGGGTGAACCAGAGACACGCCAGAGCGACGAGCATGTCGCTGGAACGGTGTTAGTGCTGGAACGCTGCTCAGTCCCCCCCCAAAAAAAAAAAAAAAAAAGTTTTGAAAAGGTCATCTGTTTGATTCCAGGATACAATTAGTTTAAAAATGCGAATATAATTACTGTATGTCTGGCATTGCAGCTCTTCCGACTGACCTTATCAAAGACTGTGCAAAGTTAGAAAAGAAAACGGGAGAAGTTTGGCGGACGGTATATGACTCAATAACAAGACTTCCTTCTTTCCAATGCTCGATATCTCTCAGATGGCAGATGGATTTGTTGAGAAGATATCTTTTCATATCGATTAAAACATGTGGGGCTCTGAAACGTCAATACTTTAAATACTCTATCTTCCCCAAGGTGTATGATTATTCTCCAGTTATATACTCTCCAAAATAAAACATCATCACAGCCCTGCAGAGCCATATCTGACCAGCAGACATGACACCATTGTGTCTGTGCGTGTGTTTGTGACAGTAAATGTCATCTCACGTAATCTCTTCACAATCACTTGGGGTGTCGTCTGAGACCAACAGCATGATCTCGAAATGCTGGAGCTAGTTCACTGAGACTCATAAACCTGGTTGATGTGTGACTATCAGTTCCTGATGGAAAGCAATAGTTATTTTGATCTGCTTAAGGCAATGAGCTGTCATTTTATACATATACAGTCACCCCTTGCCGCTTCGCGATTTGAGCATCGCGGTCTTGGTACATCGCGGAATTTTAAATAAAAAATAAAATTAAAAAAATATTCATGAAAAATTCAAAATTTGCACTGAAACTCACATGTAAGCAAGCGGAAGGCAGGGACCCAATGCAGGCTGCGTCCATTGTTTCCAAACGACAGACTGAAGTGCCCTTCCTCCCCAGTTCAGGCAGGGACCGCCCACTCAACTCAATCTTGTAAGATGATTGGCTTAGAAGCGTGACGCTGTTGCCTCCCGCCCACTCAACTCAATCTCGCAAGCTGATTGGCTTAGACGCGTGACGCTGTTGCCTCGCACATTCCCGCGGGATTTTTTGTGATTTTGTGATCTTACTGTATAGTGTTTGTGAACGTCCTGTACCACGGAGAAGAACTATTGTGCTATTGTCAGAGGTGAGTACAGTACTTAAAGTATTTATATATAAATTCTGTTTAAATATTAATACATTACAGTATTTACATATGCATATAACTGTGTAACGTTTAATATACACTTCTTGATATTGTATAGACACGACAACATGGTAGAAATGAGCGGCGGGGGGCGGGGCGTTCCTACTTCGCGGTTTTTCGAATATCGCAGCCAGGTCTGGTCTACATTATCCGTGATATTCAAGGGATGACTGTACACTGGATATAAACTCTCTTTTAAAGTGTACATTTGGAGGATATACTTCCTGTGTGTGTGTGTGTGTGTGTGTGTGTGTGTGTGTGTGTGTGTGTGTGTGTGTGTGTGTGTGAAATGAAATTCTGTCCTGGTTGGCATGCTGAGCAGCAGTTGGACAGAACCATGTCCTTGTATATTTAATCACAGCAGGATTTTACAATTTTTCCAGTGAACAGCTTCATCCTGCTCAACTGGCACCAGGTCGCGGTGTAAAGCAGTGATACTGATCCAATCTGAATTACAGCTTAAACTGAGGGCTTCTATACTATACCCCCACCCACCTCTCTCTCTCTCTCTCTCTCTCTACCTCCTCTTCTACCTCCTCCTCTACCTCTCACTTTCTCTCTCCTTCTACCTCCCTCTCTCTCTCTACCTCCACCCCCCCTCTCTCTCTCCCTCAACCTCTCTCCCCTTAATCTCCCCCTCTCTCCCTCTTGCTACCTCCCACTCTCTCCCCGGATGGTAGAGCTTCTCATCTTATCTTAAGGGAGAACCCCACCACCCAGCAAAGGAAGCTCATTTCAGCCACTTGTATCAGCGATCTTGTTCTTTCGGTCACTACCAAAAGCTCATGACCATAGATGAGGGTTAGAATGTAGATCAACTGCTAAATTGAGAGCTTTGCCTTGCATCTCAGCTCCCTCTTCACCATGACAGACCAGTACAGGCTACACCTTACAGCAGAGGCTGTCTCACTACGTCTGTCGATCTCCCGCTCCATCCTTACCTCACTCATGAATAAGGCCCTTAGATACTTGAGCTTCTCCACTTGGGGGAGGACCTCATTCCCGACCCGGAGGGTGAATTCCACTGTTTTCCAACTGAGAACCATGGCCTGGGACTTCGAGGTGCTAATTCTCATCCCAGCTGCTTTTACTCGACCCCAAATCGCTCTAATAAGAGCCGGAAGTCCTGGACTGATGAAGCCAAAAGGACAACATCATTCGCAAAAAGCAGAGACGGGATCCGATGGCCACCAAACCAGAACCCTCAACCCCACGACTGCACCTAGAAATTCTGTCCATAAAAATTATTAACAGAAATGGTGACAAAGGACAGCCTTGGTGGACTCCCACTGGAAATGAATTCGACATGTTGTTACCGATGCAAACCAAACTCTGGTTCCGATGATACAGTGACTAATGACACGTAGCAACGGGTCTGGAACTCTGTACTCCAGGCACACACCCTACAAGATAACCCGAGGGACATTTTTGAAAGCCTTCTCTAAATCTACAAAACATGTGGACAGATTGCGCAAACTCCCATTGCCCCACCAGGATCCTGTAGAGCAAAGAGAGCTGGTCGAGAGTGCCACAGCCATGACAAACACCACATTGTTCCTCCTGAATTTGAGGTTCATCTATTGGTTGGATCCTCCTCTCCAGTACCCCTGCATAGACTTTCCCCAGTAGGCTGAGGAGTGTGATTGTGCTATAATTGGAACACACTCTCCGATCCCCCTTTTTAAAAAGAGGGACTACCACCCCGGTTTGCCAATCCAGAGGTACGCCTCCCATTGACCATGTGATGTTGCAAAGACGTGTCAAACCAAGACAGTCCTACAACATTCAGAGTCCTGAGATAATCTGGGCGAATCTCATCCCTTCCTGGAGCCTGACCACCAAGGAGCTTTATGACTACCTCAGCAACCTCAGCTCCAGTGATTGGTGAGCCCCAAATCAAAGCCCCAGGATCTTCCTTCTCCACAGAGGGCATGCTGGTGGGATTGAGGAGGTCCTTTAAGTATTCCTTTGACATAGGTTTTTATGTCGGATGCCCTTCCTGACACAACCCATTAGCAAGGGACAGAAACACGCTGATGGCTAGGCAGCCTACACTTTACGAAAGTCAGCAATGGTTCTTTTACATGCCTCTCACCATAGACAGTGAGAGACATGGCCCGCCTTTGATAACCCGATTAGCTGCACTAGCCACTGTACATCTGGGCCAGTAAGATCAGATAGGCCTCCTTTTTCTGCTGGACGGCTCCCTGTACTGCGGGTGTACACCACCATGTTTGGGAGTAACCGCCACGACAGGCACTGATGACCTTCCGGCCAGAGCTAGGGGCTGAACCTCAGCAATGGAGGCATGAAACACAGCCCATTTGGATTCCATGTCACCTTCCTCCTTAGATACCTGGTTGTCTCTCTGCCGCAAGTAGGAGTTAAAGGCCTCTTTGACAGGAGACGCCGCCAAACGTTCCCAGGAGACCCTAACTACATGCCTGGGCCTGACAGGTCTGGGCGGCGGCCTCCCCCGCCATCGAAGTCAGCTCACTACCAGGTGGTAATCAGTTGACAGCTCAGCTCCTCTCTTCGCCCAAGTGTCCAGAACATGCGACCACAAGTCAGATGACACAACTACATAGGCGATCATCTAACTGCAACCTAGGGTGTCCTGGTGCCAAGTGTACTTATGGACACCCTTATGTTTGAACATGGTGTTCATGATGAACAAACCATAACGAGCACAGAAATGCAACAATGCAACACTATTCGCTTCAGACTGGAGAGGCCGAACCTATCAATGACACCCTTCCAGGCCACACTACCGTTGCCCACATGGGCGTTGAAGTCTCCCAGGACAACGAGTGAGTTCCCTGGGGGAGCGTTCTCCAACATACTTATTTATTTATTTTTTTACAAGCCAAACTTTTCTGATCTTATTCAATGAGATTGTATGGTGTGTTGTGATATATGGGGCAGATGGGCATTGATATAGCTATGTGTTTTTCTTCTTGGGGAAGAGAAAGCAAGACTACTGACGTCTGGGAATGAGCTGCTTTTACTGGGTCTTGGGATATAGAGGTGATGCACTGCAGGCTGCAATCAGTTTACTCTTCATTCTGGATTCTTCAGGTACAAAAGGACTGGCTACTCTAATGACAAAGCTAGAACTCGCAGTCCTACACATTCTCCATTGCTGGCTCTTACAGGATGGACAAATGCATTTATAATCTTGAATGAACATCTCTTTAAAGCAGTGCAGTCACTTTAGCATTCGAAACATTCGAATCACTGATTGTGAAATGAGACAGTTCTTGAACTTGATGTGTTGGAAGGAGGAAAAACTGAGCAAACTTAACCAGTGCCACATTCTGGTGGGTAAACAGCAGGTCTTGTGGGGTGTTCCTGGTATGCTGTGGCATAGACATACCAAAGATGGACCAAGGAAGGAGAATGGTACACATGTGTCTCCAATCATGGATGCACATGGGGAGTGAATGCTAGTCATCTGATCCCCCAGAAGGTCCACATGTAGCACAAACTGGTGAAATTGTTCATGCTGGATCTGATAGAAAAATCGGAGTCCTGGGTTCCTCATGTGCTTGTGTGGGCTTCATGTTTACTACTGTTTCCTCCCACAGCCCTGACAGGCATAGCAGGCTAGTTGATTGTTAGGCAAACTTGTGTGTTGGTTCTGCAATGGTCTGACAAGTTGTTTAGGGTGTACTCTGCCTTTGCACAGTGTTGGCTGAGATAGGCTTCAGCCTCCGTGCAACTTTTCAAGGATTAAGCATTTCGGCAAATGAGTGACTGAACTGGAAAAAAAAAAAAAAATGAGTGATGAAAGAAAGGGGTCAGAACAGGAGTGCGCCTAGCCACAGACCAGTCAAGTGGTGTTCATGTTACGGCTAATCGTGTGTGGGACTGGACGGACTGGACTGGATGCGGGTGGAGTCGTTATTTAAATTTATGCACTATTATATTGGATTTAAAGTTAGATGATGGCTGAGGCGGAAATGTAAAATGTCAGCTATAATTAATTAAATGTGTTTTGATATCTATAGTGATTAAACTGTATGATTATCACTCCAGTTATAACATGTATCATAATTTTCTGTCAAAACGTGCATGGGCTCAGAACTAGTTTGGGAAAAACATCTAGTTTATTACAGACGGGACGTAGTATTAAAACCACGCGGGATTATCGTTCGCCGTCCTGCTGTGTTTTTTTTATATGTCAATTGAGTCCCTCTAGATTCCCATCAGGTGAACGCAGAGTAATGGGCGTGGATTGTGGTAGATTGGAGGACACGGAACACTGTAATCACCTGCAGTTTGCAACATGTGACATTACTCCTACTCCATTGGCATGGACCCACGTGCTGTGTGCTTTCACACATACTCTATAGCTCATTGGATTATATTGCTTTGACTGGGTTGCCTCAAGCTGTGACCAATTAAAAACGGAACAAAGCCAGCTCATCTACTTAGCTCTACTTAGTAGGTCAGCGAAAATTGGCGGAAGTAAATGTACACACATACGCACTCTGTGCGACTCCTTTTTCGCCCCAGGCACTGCTTTTCTAAGCCACAGCTTTGCCCTCCATGGATATTGTGCCATGTGCCCTGCCAACCTGTCGTGTGTGAGAGCAGATTACCATGCTTCTGCACGCTGTCACTCTGTCACTTCAGTATCACACAGAGACCCGCACTTCACTTCTTCCGCAAACCGAATGGTACCGTAGAACCAAGGTATTGTTCGTACCTTGACGGAGGATAGCTGAATATGGCCCTGACTTTCTGATATGTATCTCTCTCTCTCTCTCTCTCTCTCTCTCTCTCTCTCTCTCTCTCTGTATTGATGTGTGAGCTGCACTCATGTCATAGTTACAGACCAGGGCTGAGAGCAAGCTCTTTAGAAACATGATGACCCTGAGTTCCATGCTTCAGCTGCCGTTTCCGACCCACAGTGACATGAACATGTTCGATCAGCTGACCGGTAGCCTGGACTTCAATGTTCGGTCTGGACTTGTGAATTCCAGTGTGTTTACATTCCAATTTATACTCCACGGGCAGCACAGACTATTAGAAACATGTTAGGTGGCCCAGTGGTCAGGTGCTTTATGACCGATCCCAAGGTTGAAGGTTCAAGCCCCAATATCAATAAGATGTCACTGCTGTCCCCCCCAGTGTAGCTAACTGGGTTATACAGCTACAGCTTTATTAATCTCACAATGGAGAAATTCACTGTTACAGGCTCTTGAGGTACCATCAGTAGGGGGTGCAAAAATAGATACAAATACAAACATACACACATACATATATATTATATAAGTAAATAAATAAGTAGATACATAAATAGTATAAATTAATAAACAATAAAAGAAAAGAATGGAGCAACTTTATAGACTGGCCTATATTAAAGTGTAATGTATCTGAGGGCAGAGTAGATGGGTTGATATGGTTCACAGTCAGTGGGGTAGATGTGGTTGATTAAAGTGCACGGGGTTTTTATTGCACATAACCGGTATTTTCACAGACAGTTACAAAGTGGCGTTGTACAGTCTGATAGCGGTGGGAATGAACGACCTGCGGTAGCGCTCCTTCCTGCACTGAGGACGCCTCAGCCGCCCACTGAAGGCGCTACTCAGCTCCTCTACAGTCTGGTGCAGTGGGTGATAGATGTTGAACAGGATGGATGTGAGCTTTGCAACTATCCTCCTCTCACTCACCTCCTCCACAGAGTCCAGTGGGCAGCCGAGGACAGAGCTGGCCCTCCTGACCAGCTTGTTCAGTCTCTTTCTGTCCCACTCTGTGCTGCCTGGGGCCCAGCAGATGGCAGCGTAGAGGATTGCAGAGGCTACCACAGAGTCATAAAAAGTCCTGAGCAGAGGTCTGCATACGCCGAAGGACCTGAGTCTCCTCAGAAGATGGAGGCGACTCTGGCCCTTATTGTACAGGGCGTTGGTGTTGTGGGACCAGTCCAGTTTATTGTTAAGGTGAACACCCAGGTACTTGAAACTGTCCACTGTCTCAATGTCCTGTCCCTGGATGTTCACTAGTAAGTGTGTGTGTGTGTGTGTTTGAGTGTTTCTCCTGAAGTCGATCACCATCTCCTTCGTCTTACTGGTGTTCAAGCACAGGTGGTTGCGCTCACACCAGTCCACGAAGTCAATGATGACCGACCGGTACTCCAGCTCGTTCCCCTCAGACACACGGCCCACGATGGCGGAGTCGTCCGAGAACTTCTGGAGGTGGCAGCTGTTTGTGTTATATATGAAGTCCGAGGTATAGATGTTAAAAAGGAAGGGTGAGAGGACGGTGCCCTGCGGTGCCCCCGTGCTACAGACTACCACCTTTGACTTACAGCCGCGCAGCCGCACGTACTGTGGACGGTTGGTAAGGTAGTCAATAATCCAGGCAGCAAGATGCCCGTCCACTCCCACGTCCTCCAGCTTCCCTCGCAGACGCGCTGGCCTGATGGTGTTGAAGGCGCTGGAGAAGTCAAAGAACATGACCCTCACAGCGCTGCCGGCGATCTCCAGGTGGGTTAGTGCCCGCTGCAGAAGGTAGATGACGGCGTCTTCTACTCCGATGTTGGGCCTGTAGGCAAACTGCAGCGGGTCTAGGGTGGGGCTCACCATAGAGCGGAGGTGTTCAAGGAGGAGCCTTTCCATGGTCTTAATGAGGTGGGAGGTCAGGGCGACAGGTCTGTAGTGGGCTGGTTCCTTCGCTTGTGCTGTTTTGGGAACCGGAACCACACAGGAGGTCTTCCAGAGGACTGGAACCTTCTCCAGGCTGAGGCTCAGGTTGTACAGGTAGCATAGTACCACACAGAGCTGGTCTGCGCAGGTCCTCAGCAACCTGGGACTGATGCCATCAGGTCCTTCAGATTTCCTCTGATTTAGTCGCCTCAGCTGTCTCCTCACCTGGTCTGATGTGAGGGAGAGGGGGGGCTGGTGTGGGCTGCAGAGGGAGGGGGATGTGTCTGTCGGGCTGTAGCAGTCAAGTGAAGTTGGCCTGGGAAGGGGGGAGGTGTCAGCTGGTCTGGAGACGTGTGAAGAGGGGAGGAACGGGAGGGGTGCAGAGAGGGGAGGGGCTGAATCAAACCTGTTGAAGTAACAGTTTAGTTCATCCGCCCAGCGCTGGTCACCATCAGCTGTCCCTCTGACACTCTGCCCAAATCCAGACATGGTCTTTAGTCCTCTCCAGACGTCCCGCACGTTGTTCTGAGCCAGCTTCTCCTCCATCTTCTTCCCATAGTCCTTCTTTGCCCTCCTGATCCTCCACTGGAGCTCACGCTGGACCTTCTTCTGCTCCTCTCTGTCCCCGAGATGAAAGCCCTCTTTTTCTTGTTCAGGAGGACTTTAAGCTCAGGGGTGACCCATGGGTGGTTGTTGGAGAAGCACCGTACCCTCCGTGTTGGCACAGTGCTGTCCACGCGAAGTTCATGAAATCAGTGATACAGTGTGTGAGGCCGTCGATGTCATCACCAAAGGAGTCACAGAGCATGCTCCAGTCTGTGGTCTGGAAACAGTCCCTAAGCCTCTCATTGGTCTCCTCGGTCCACACTTTCACAGACCTCTTCTGTGCAGGTTCCCTTCGCACCCTGGGTGTGTATTGGGGGAGCAGGTAGACCAGGTTGTGGTCTGATCGTCCCAGTGGGGAGGGGAGGAGCTGTAGCGTCCTTCACATTTGCATACAGCAAGTCCAGTGTTTTATTGTCTCTTGTGGAGCACTTCACGTGTGCGTGAACGTCGGGAGAGAGGCGGAGAGAGGCGTGGTTAAAGTCCCGCTGATCAGAATCATGGCGCGGGGTGACGAGTCTGTGTCTGATTAATGGCGCTGTGTAGACGCTCACACGCGACGCCGCATCAGCCGAGGGCGGAATGTACACGCAAAACACAATCACGTGTGAAAACTCCTCGGTAGATAATATGGCCGCGCGCTTACCGCTAGCATTTCCAGGTCCCGCGTGCACAGCTGCTCCTTCACGTGCACGTTTGCCGGGTGGCACCATCGTTCATTTACATAGATCGCCACACCCCCTCCTTTCTTCTTACCGCTCTCAGTTACACTCCGATCTGCACGCGCGAGTGTAAATCCGTGAAGAGAAACCACAGAGTCCGGTGTAAGTTCATTCAGCCACGTCTCTGAGAAACACATGAGGCTGCAGTCCGGTACTGCCTCTGCTGCCGGGTCAGCGCCGCCAGCTCCTCCGTCTTGTTGGCGATCGCGGACATTTCCCATGATGACAGAGGGAACACATGTCCTCCGCGTCTTTCGTCCCCCTCTGCAGCCTCTCCTTTTCCTCCGCATTTCCACAGGTACAACGGGCTTTTCCGCGTGAAGGAGGGCGGGGGCGCGCAGGCCGAGGAGGGTCTCACGTGTGTAAGACCTGCGTTGCTCAGAGCCGTCGGTGAATGAGTTTCCTGACGCCGATCCAAAAAGTGAAAATAAAAGTGCAAAGAAAAACAAAAGCATCATGAAAGTATGTTTTCCAGATGCAGGATTGAAGAAAGAAAAAGAAAATTTGAAAAAAGATAAAGAAACACGCCTATATACAATAGAAAAGAGAAAAAAAAGAAAAATAAACTGAAGAGCTCCTGTAACTGGCTGCAGGTCACCCGGCGCCATCTTGAAATCTATCTCAGGCCAGCCATGCCTCTGACCGTCTCTGGTGAGACACATTAAAAAGAATCATTGCTGCCATTTGCATAGAAGAGCTACATAGCTGGTATCATGTTTCTGCCTTGTGTACTCTGCCCTTGCCCAGAGTTGGCTGAGATGGGTGTCAGCCTTCCCTTCACTCTAATTAGGACAAAGCAGTTCAAAGAATGGATGAATGAATGAATTCATGCTCATATGTAAAGAGGCCTTTTTTTTTTTTTTTTTTTTTTTAAATTTCCACCATGTCCAGTAGTGGAGCTTCCAAGCACAGCCCCAGACTTATGGAATATAGCAGGGATGGTTGTCCCATGTCGGTCCTGTGTCTGACTGGTGTTTATGAGTGCCAACCACAGAAAACCCGACAAGGCTGCAGTGCCTCTAAGTTGATGCTGATTGGCTGTTTATAGTGCCTGTATCCCCCAGTGCAGATAACTGGGTTATCAAAGGCGGGCCATGTCTGTCACTGTCTATGGTGAGAGGTTGATGTAAAAGAACCATTGCTGACTTTCGTAAAGAGGAGCTGCAAAGCCATCAGCATGTTTCTGTCCCTCGCTAAAGGGTTGTGTCACGAAGGGCATCCGACGTAAAAACCTATCAACCAAATGAAACGTGCGACCCCTGAGAAAGGCAACAGCCGAAAGGAAATCATCATAGTCTCGGTACCGCTTAGTGAACTCCAGATTTTTGTGTTTATGATTGTGCGAGAAAAAGTTTTTTTCCGTGCATGTCTCCCAAACAGCTTGTTGGTGTGTAGCTGGCTCCTGATGGTTGTTTTGGAGACTTTGTGACCCCAAGATGCCTCTATTTGTTGCGATTCTTTAACACTGAGCTCTGGAGAACTTCTTTATTCTGGGTATTGATTTTTATACCCTCGCTGTGCGTGGTGACAAAATAAGCTTGTGTCCTCGTCCAGGCTTGTTTACCACTGTTCCGGTTGTTTTAAACCTCTTAAAGATTCCTCTGACAGTAGATATGGAGGCAGGTGCAGGCGAGGGGCGGTTTTCGTGTAGTCATTGTCTGACGTGTGATAGTCGACGCACGCCTGCCTTGACTTGAATGACGTGTTCCTTTGTGTTTCCCATGTTGAAGAGTGGATAAGAGAAATGGTCTCTGTGTCACCTCATATTTATTCCCCAGGGAAACAGGAAGTGATTAATTACTAATTAAATGTTCCTGGGTACTCTGATCAACTTTATAAACTCAGTAGAATTGACACAAATACTTCAATTACAGTTCTTCTTCTTTTCATTTCAGTTCAGCTTTTCCCCTTCATTCCCTAGGAATTGTTAGAGGTGCCAATAATTTGGGAGCAGAGGATTTTATGAAAAATAATTATTTCTTAGTCAGGGGTATTTTCACTTAAAATTCACTTGTGTTGATGTTTACAATTTCTATAATTTGCTGTGTGAGAGGAGCTTCTGCAAGAAAATGTAATTTATTTCAAGATTTTTAACACAACTTAAATATGGGTGCCAATAATTATGCAGGGGTGTGTGTATGTATGTATGTATGTGTGTGTGTGTGTGTGTGTATATATATATATATATATATATATATATAAACATTTATTTATGTATTATTGGGTGACATTATATTTTAATGGACAGCATGTTTCACAGCTAGAAGGTCCTGGGGTCAAATCCCAGGCAAGGATGTGTCTGTGGTTAGTTTGCATGTTGTCCCCATACATGCACAGGCTTCCTCTGGGTACTTCAGTTTTTCGTCCCATGGTCCAAATTCATGCACATTGAGTTAATAGGAGTA
Organism: Plotosus lineatus; assembly: GCA_024760905.1. Classification (NCBI taxonomy): domain Eukaryota; kingdom Metazoa; phylum Chordata; class Actinopteri; order Siluriformes; family Plotosidae; genus Plotosus; species Plotosus lineatus. Next base: position 47,968,496 of record CM045739.1, read on the forward strand.
ACTGTTTCAAACTGCAACTCGGTGTGGGTGTGAGTGTACATGGACGTGAATGGGTTGCCCTGCGATGGACTGGCAATCTGTTCAGGGAGTACCTCATCTACATCCAAAGTCAGCTGACATTCAAAGTCAGGTTCAGAGTCAGCCCAACCATAATATGATTAAACAATGTGGAAAATTAATTCGTTAATAAAGGACATCTGCAATGGCCTGGTGAGCTATCCACGGTGCACCCGCCCTCGCCCGGAGTCGGCTGAGATGGGCGCCAGCCTCCCAATGACCCTTATTCGGGATACGCAGTTCAAAAATTGAATGAATTGATGAAGAATAAAGGAAATTTATTATTCATAACTAAAAACTGAAAGCCAAAAATAGACGCTCGTAGACCAAATAAACACCACGCAAAGAACACAAGCAAGCCGACAGCCTTGCAGGTAAATAAATGTTCAGGGAGCAACAAATGAAATCAGAAGCTTGAAAGAGCGTGCACTCGTTAAACAGATAATTAAACTTATTAAACAGGAGACAGAAATCCAACAGATCCACTCCGAGGAGAGAAGCTTTTAGGAAATGGATAAATCTATTTAGTCTTTTTTCATTTTACAGGACAAGGCTGACAAATGCATCCTTAAGGTGAACAAAGCCCATCAAGCGTGTAGTACTGTTACCCCTGATCCTGATTGATCTGTGAGAGATCTGATAATGCCACACGTTGGATCGAGATCATGAAGTCAGATAACGACTCGTTATTTTTCTTTGGAAAAGTGTTAGGCATTTTAAATATCCTCACTGTTATATTATTTATTTCCCCGTCTCTCAGGTCACCTTCACCAAGAGGAAGTTTGGCTTGATGAAGAAGGCCTATGAGCTTAGTGTCCTCTGTGACTGCGAAATTGCCCTGATCATCTTCAACAGCTCCAACAAGCTCTTTCAATATGCCAGCACTGACATGGATAAAGTTCTGCTCAAATATACAGAGTACAACGAGCCTCATGAGAGCAGGACCAACTCTGACATCGTGGAGGTGAGTGGGTTTTCATTAGCTGCTTGATGTGCGGTTAATAGCGAGTTCAGGGCAGTACGTGTGGAAAATGTGTGAGGATGTGGTTCATGCTACTCTCAGGCTGACTAAACATTTGTCTCCCTAGCCTGAGATACATGAAGTAGAAAACATCAAAAACTACTCAACTATTGCATCACCAGTATCACTGCGCTCCACACGTCTTCACGTCGATGCTTTTACTTTGATTTTACATCCACATAATATTTTGTGGTATATACCGATATTCTTCTAATCATTATGGCTGTGAATTAGAAAGAGAAATAAAAGGGAAATGGAAATTTTATGCAAATCATTATCTAATGTCATGACAGATTATACTTTATATATTAATCAATCAATTAATTAATTAATGCTAGAAATGAAGCTTTCTAAAAAACCCTCAAACAACATTGTTCGGAACAGAAAGACAACAGTCTGACCGGTAACGGTTTTAACTCTTTGTTGTTCTCATAAGTTTCCAGGATATCTGCTCACTGTGAAAAATTCAACCCAGTTACATTCCGAGTTAAAAAAAACAACAAAAAAAACCCCAAAAACACAAGTCACAGAACCGCTCAACTCTAATATCTCCAGTAGCAGTTAAACTGCACTGGGTGGATGTACAGCGGCTTGAGAACCATTCATATCCCTTGAGCTTTTGCACATTGTGTCACGTTACAGTCACAGTATTAACTGTATTTTATTAGGATTTTATGTGATAGACCAACACAAAGTGGTGTATAATTGGGAACTGGAAGGGAAATGATACATTTTTAAACTTTTTTTTTTTTTTTTTTTTCAACTAAAAATCTGGAAATTGTGGTGCATTTTTGTATTCAGCCCCCGTTACTCTGAGGCATCACCTGAGACTCAGGGGTCTATTAGAGGTAATTGCTGAACAAACAGCTTCATGAAGCACACAAAAAAAAAATATCCTCCAGAATATAGATATGCAGCGGTTGTAGATAAATACAGTGGTACCTCACCTTACGAAATGAAGCCGTTCCAGAGGCAGTTTCGTAACCTGGATTTTTTGTAAGTAGAACCGCATTTTACTGTACATGTAAAACGCGTGATTCGTTCACCTTTTAAGGTACTTACTTCATGTTGACCATGTCTTCTTAGCAGAGTTATAATCTTACAAATGTTTATGCAAGGTTAAAAGCCTGAGCCAAAAAAATACAGTTGCAATGAGCACACTCGACAAACTCATGAAACAGCAGTAACTCTGTCCTTTACACGAAAAGCATCATGGGTATTATGGAGATACAGCTTTATAATAGTCACTGGGTGGGAGCTGCATCATCCCTTCTAGCCAATGGGAGACCAGTGGGGCAGGATGTTGGGAGATAGCCAATGGGAGGGCTCTGCGTCATCCCTCCTAGCCAATGGGAGGCCAGTGGGGCGGGATGTTGTGAGATAGCCAGTGGGAGGCCAGTGGGATGGGATGTTGAGAGATGGGAGAGCAACTTGTGCATTGTTTGAATTTTTGAGATGGTGCTTTCGTAATGTGAACTTGTTTCGTATCCAGAGACAAAAATTTTAGGAAAATGTTTTTCGTAACCTGGATTTTTTTGTTTGCTGGGACTATCGTAAGGTGAGGTACCACTGTACCCCAAATAACTTGCAGCTATAGTAGCAGCGAATGTTAATTCTACCAAGTATTGACTCAGGGACTAAATTCTTCATAATTATTTACCAGTTTCTTTTGGACTGACAATATGTATAAAAGTTCAGGGAGTCTGAGGACTTTTGACCGCCACTACACACAACACTGATGCAGTAGCAGGAAGTATAAGAGAAATTAACTTGCTTGTTTTACAGAAGCATCGCCTTCAAATGACCTGGTTTTAGTCAACATTTTTGTCATCAGACAAATGTTCCAGCACAGCTGTACAGCTGTTTCTGATATCAGTGGCCCATGGCAACTCAAACAATACCTTGCAATCCATGCAGTGCATGGGAATTTAATAACTCAGCATCCTGATGTTGAATCTTCAGAATGGTGTTACAGGTCAGAAGGCTTTGAGTTTGAAGCCAGCACCGTCAATCTGTCCTTTAAAGACAGATATTATAACTGTTTTAAAAATCATTATTTTTAATTTCGGAAACCAGATTCCTAATCCAAAAAACCTGCACATTTCTTCAGGGAGCTGCTTTTGTCCTCCCCTGAAACATTGAATTTGAGTCTGACTGTTTGGCTTCCTCCTCCAATTTATGGTCTTTCTGCTTGATGTACCTACTCTGCCTACTCTGCTGGTCACCTGAAGCCTCCACAGTCTATGAGCTGGGAGGCAGATGGAAATGGGAATGGAGACACTGCTATGCAGGGGAAATGCAAAAGCCCCAACACATACACTTGTGCACCACCACCTCAAAACAAACAAACAAACAGCGAAAAACCTATGATTACAAACAGCCCAGAGGAAAAACATCTTTGGGCCCAGAGGGTCACCGGGAGGCTGGCACACATCTCAGCTGACTCTGGACAAGGGCGGGGTATGCCAACACTCACACAACCGTTCATACTCAGACTCACACCTTTGGCAATTTGAAATAGCCAATTAACCTACTGTGCATATTTTAAATGGTGGGAGGAAACTACAGTACCTGGAGGAAACCTACACAAACATGGGGAGAATATGCAAACTCCACATAGAAACGCTTGAGCTGGGAATCGAACCCAGGAGCCTCTTGCTGTGAAGCGGACATGCGAACCACTACGCCACCCTGCCACCACCCTTATGACAGTGCAATCTAACTCACTGTACAGTTCATCTGTAATCACTCACTCACTTGCTGAACCATTTACTCCTATTGGAATCACAGGAAGGTCGGTGCCTATCTCAGTCGACCGTGGGTGAAGGCAGGTACACCCTGAACAGATTGCCTGACCATTGTAGGACACGGAGCAGTGGGCTGCCACACACACACTGTAGGAACCCTGAGAGCAGTTTGGGGTTAGGTACCATGCTCAAGGGCACTTTAGCCGTGAAGGTGGAGGAAGGGAAAGTGCAACTCGCTCCTCCACCGCCACACATTTTACCTGTTGGTTCGGGAACCAGCGACTTTTCTGTCCCAAAGCTGTTCTCCTACCATTAGGCTGTGGCTGACCTCCAAACTGTCTCCAAAAATGTCTGTGGAATTCTGTGTGGAGGATGTGAATACACCCTGGTTTGGGTGCCAGAACGACATGCACACATAATTACATGCTCATTTATTTCTGCTTGAAGGTAATTTAACATATCCAGTCTACCTACAGCAGCTTTTTGAGATCCATGGCAGAAACATGATGGAACAGTAACCACCATGACGTTCTACCAAATCAAAGGGATTCACTAAGAACTGAAGCAATATGAGAGGAATGAGCAGTGGAGTGTTTTTTATTTTATTTATTTTATTTTTTTTAATTCATGCCAATGCCACTGCTCGTGTATTATCTGCTGAGCAGATTTGCATAAGAATGGACAAACAGCCACGAGGTCCTGTTTCTTCTATAAAATGAGTTTATACTTTCCCAGCCCTGCCTTTTGAAAAGTGCAAGCCCGCATATGTGTTAAAAATGAATATGCTCACATTTCCTCTTTTATAACCACCACCCCTCATAACTCTGCCCTTTCTTGTCTTCCTCGTGAGGTTACAGAACTGTGCTCTGGTGGTTTTAGAACTAGATGAAAGTGCAACGGTGGACAGTCTAGTTCTGGTTCGTTCAAGAGCCCCACTGCTCAGAAGTGTTACAGCTATAGGTCGATGTATTTAACTGCTGATAAAAGTGACAGTTCCTGAAAATGGCATCTGAGACACAAACATAGCAGTGAAGTGCAGAAGAGGACAGGCGGGGCGGTGAGGTGCTGTTTTTCCCATGTCAGCGCTGACGGAACCTGGCTCTGCACATAAAAAAGGCCAAGAAAACAGTGCTTGTCTTTACTCAGTGCCGAGACACACGGATCCCCCCTTAACCCTGCTGCCTTCCAACGGAGCCATCTGAAGCCCGGTCTTCTTATCAATACCATGTGAACCTGGTACCAAAGGACGTGGCCAGACAGTCGTCCCGGTCTGGATTCAGCATGCTGTTGCTGTACCACTGCTCATTGTGAGCTGGTTACGGAGTCAGATAGCAGCCCACCTTTTCTTTTTAGACTGTGTAATATCAGGCATTGCGGAGGATAAAGGGTTTAACCAGATTAAATAAGAATAGGGCTGAAGCTACAATACAACATGAATGATGTGGAAGTGTGAAAGAGATCACTGAGGAATATAACACAGCATTCATATTCACGTTAAATGCAACACATTTATACGAACCTTCAACAAAAATAATTGTGTGATGATGGAGTTGACAAGTGATTATGAGTCTGTGCTGATTTTTTTTTTTTTTTTTTTTTAAGAGAAATGAATCCTTTGTTAAATTCTGTTTTGAGAAGTAAGCTGGGAGTTTTCTGCTTGTTTGAGGAGATGGAAGTGTTACCTCCACATTTACAAAAGCTGTTTTATTCCAGATGCCATCTTTACAGATGCCCATGATACACCCATGAGCAACTGATGCATTTTATCTTTTATTATCAGTTCATTCTGGATGGATATAAACGGTTCCTGCTGTACCCAACAACTCTCCCAGGCTTACTAACTCTTATTCACCGGAGATACAGAGTGGAAACACTGAGATTCAGTGTGAGAAAACAGAAGAAGGGATAGGATCTCAAGAGAAATAAAAGTAGCGTTCCTGAGATGATCTGGCCAGTTTTGGGGAGCACCCCGCCTTCACCCAGTGTCAGTGCAGATCCTAATATCCTAGTAGCATGGCAACTAAACATATAGATATATAAATAAAAAAAGAAACATAAATAATTATATATATATATATATATATATATATATATATATATATATATATATATATATAATATTATAATAATGAAAGGACAGAACAAAGACTTTCTATTGAAACTCCATTTATCACTACAGATCTGTTTCGAGGGGTGGTGAAACCATCCTCTCTCTTCAGGTGATTATAGAAGAATCTACTGTTTGACTGAATCTACTGACTCTCCTACGGGAGGATATACTCAGAAAATCCTCTCTCTCTCTCTCTCTCTCTCTATATATATATATATATATATATATATATATATATATATATATATATATATATATATATAAATAAAAGCAGGGCAAATGAGTGAGTGAAACTAACATAGTTTATCCCCATGAAACACATATACACACACGCACACAAACACTCACACACACACACACACACACACACACACACACACACACACACACATATACACACAGTACATCCAAAATGTTTGAAATTACTTTGTGCTCACTGGTTTGCATGGATGGCTGAGAGGATTCTTGCCTTGACATGCCGATGACATGGCGCCCGGTGCAAGGGTCACTGGCCCTTTGGTACAGGAGTAAACAAATAGTTTCAGAAAGACATCATGGCTGATTTTTATGTTATTTCCAAGAGATATTGCTGTAGTTTATGTTATATATAAGTTTCATTGACCCTTTAAATTCTTTAAAAACTGCCGGCTTCCCTTATCAAACGGAACCCTCTCTTTCATTTTAACTCCACTGGGCCTTAATCAGCATGATGTTGTTTGTAGAACCTAACGGTGGAGTCAGAGAAACGTTTGAGTTTGATATGAAGGTATTTATGGGATAATTATTTGAAAAAGTCATAATGAAAATCATTCTGGATGAGTAAAGACTTAAGGTCTAACTGGGAAAATGGCCGATTCATGTCCCAGAAGTGCGGACCAGTGATGTGCTGCCGTGCTGTCTGCTCTCAATACGCACTCACCTCATCCTAATGGACATACAAAGGCACAGAACAAGGATTTAATGGATGAATTCAGTTTTCACTCTCATCCCTCGCGCTCTTCTTTTCTCTATCCCATCTGTTCTGGTGAAAAAATGGTTACATGAAGGCATTTATGCCCACCTAAATGAAAGAATCACACTCAGCGCACACTAAAATCACTTTAAACAGCACTGACACCGCGGCTGAGATCACATGTGTTGGCTTTGCCTTCTCCAGCTTTTTACATTGGGCAAGATGGGGGCTCATTTTGCTGTGAGAAGCCAAATGAAACGTCACATTCCTCTTCACCAGCACCATCTGCAGATAAAGCCTTGGCCTTGTAGTGTGTTAGAACAGATGCCACACTTTTCACAGATGGATGTTTGCCTGGGGTGTAATTTGATAAGCAAGTGCAGGGCGACGGACTTCGTCTACTGTGACAAGAACCATAGACTCAGATCTTGAGGAAGGGTGGATGAAATGGGAGGTAAAGGGGTGAAGACTCAATGTCTATACTTGTGTATTCATGTCTGAGACTTCTTTGTGTGTGTGTGTGTGTGTGTGTGTGTGTGTGTGTGTGTGTGTGCGCGCGCGCGCATGGCCAGCAAGCAGCAGTTCAGCTTCAATAACACTCCAGGCGACAGGTGAAGCGTTGCGTAAAATCTCCCTTTGTGGATCCTGTCCACTTCTCTGTCTGATGAAAAGTGGCCACAATCCCATCTGTGTCTCTCTTTTCAAAGGCTCCTGGTCTGAAGCAATCCCTTTTATTTACTGAATAGGAGTTCAGGGTTGATGGAGCGTTTCCTCCGGGGTTACAGCTCTCATTCTGGGAGTGTGTGGGGTCTTTAAGGACCACAGGTGTTCTAGCATATCAGGTCTCCACTACCACACTCTGTCCTTGTTTTCACCTTCCTCTCTGGCTATCGGGAACAATGGAGGTTTAGAGACTTGTTTATAGAACCATTTTTAAACTCTAGCAGTACAAAAAAAGACAACCCCCCCCCCCAAAAAAAAAACAAAAAAAACAAAACAAAAAAAAACATGTATGCAGTGAATAACGTGCACAGTGGTTAAGCAGTGCATAAATCTGAATATTAGGTACCACCACCGAAAAAATAAAAGTCATCATAAATGGATGGTTTTAGGTTCTGTATGTTGGGTTCACCATTACAAATCACCAGTTCAAATTTCAGGCAATTACAGTGGCACCTCACTTTACAAAATTAATCCGTTCCAGAAGTGGTTTTGTAACCTGCATTTTTCGTAAATTGAACCGCATGATTCATTCCAAGGCCCCCAATACTACCCCTTCAAACCCTTTAAAAATTATAAAAGTATACCTTTTATGGCCTCCTTCTACTTCACTATCCTACCGATGGTAGACAGGTTTGGCCATATTCCTTTGTGATATCACTCAACTGCATGCCATGAGCCCACTTCTTCTTTTCACTCACACCAGGAATCACATGTGCGTGTTGACCATGTCTTCTTAGCAGAGTTATAATCTTACAAATGTTTATGCAAGGTTAAAAGCCTGAGCCAAAAAATAAAGTTGCAATGAGAACACTCAAAAAACTCACAAAACAACAGTAACTCTGTCCTTTACACGAAAACCATCATGGGTATTATGGCGATACAGCTTCATAATAGCCAATGGGAGGAAGCTGTGTCATCCCTCCTAGCCAATGGGAGGCCAGCGGGCCAGGATGTTGGGAGATAGCCAATGTGAGGCCAGCGGGGCGGGATGTTGGGAGATAGCCAACGGGAGAGCAACTTGTGCATTGTTTGAATTTTTGAGATGGCGCTTTCGTAACGTGATTTTGTTTCATATCCAGAGACAGAAATTTTAGGAAAATGCGTTTCGTAACCTGGATTTTTCGTTTGTTGGGACTTTCATAAGGTGAGGTACCACTGTATTTTGAACGGTTTCCAAGATAGAACCTGTTCCGTGACCCCTGCTTCAGGCCCCTGGCTCGGACATCATTAGGAGCACTTTTGTGTAGACTATGAAACAAGAATTATTACTTTCTACAAACAATTAATGCCATTTCTCAGTCATTTCTACAACCTAGTTCTGCATTATGGAGTTTCAGGCCTCTCAGGTAATAGGTTTTGTAGTGAAAGCCATCTCGAAATCCATTTTATTTCAATTTATGGTGGCACCAAATTGGCAAAAATGGCATATTTAGACGCCTCTATTTTCAAAATTAGACATCTGGAAAGCCCCGTTATGCTAATTTCCAAGATAATGGTAAAGACTAAGTCACACTAATCTTTTATTGAGGCCAGTTCTTCTCACTTTTGAAGTGATTCGCCCTCAAAACTGACTCAACCCGCAATTTACGCTGCGGAAAAAAATGACCAAAATGACCAATCTTTGAAAATGCATTCAAATTTAACCAACCAAGGCAATACGTTGATACTTTTGTTTCCATGGACAAAATACCTGATTAATCCATTGAAATCATCAGTTTTGGTTATCTACCAGGGTTTGGGTTTTTAAGTGGGTCAGACAAGTGACATTTGACAAAAATGCCAAGAATAGTCAAATTTGGAAAATCCTTTGAACTTCAACCACCCCAGCCAACAGCCTGAAACTTTTGTGTCTCAGCTATAATGCTCTGCTTAATCCACTGGAATGATTGATTGTAGGCTATCTACCATGGGTTTGGCTATGAAGGAGGTCAAAAACATGTTAAATGGCAAAATGTTGGAAATGTCTAATACATAATCATTTTGGAAATTTCAGAGTATTGTTACAAGTAATTATATTTTTCAGAGTATTGTACTCTTCATTCACTGGGAAAAGAAACAGATCATATGAATAAACAATCATATTATTGATAATGATGATCATTCTACTTTGAGTGACTGGGGGCGTGGCCTCGAGTACACATGAAGCAGCTAATTTTAGACATTAATGTATGCATTATCATATAATGTAGGTTTTCTGTAAATAAAATATCTCCATGATACTTAAATGAATGAAAACGTAGTTATAAACAATGCCATGTGTTTTTGTTTACTCATTTTTCCAATCACAGAGCGCAATTAGGGCACATGCCTACAACAATGGCACAGAAATGAACGTAGATTTTTCTATCAGGACACTCTTAAATAGCCTCAGACTGAGCAGGAGTTTTAATTTACATCTGAAGAACATATCCTATCTGTTTTTTTTTTCAATTAGAATGCATAAATTAAATAAAAATCTGGCTGAAGCTGGAAGTGCCAATTTCGTTAATATTTAAGCGGTGAGCCGAGTGACCCGATCAATTCAGAGTCAAAGTTTATCGCAAGATTACAACAAATCAGCCATGCTAGAAAATTTATATATATAAATATATATATATATATATATATAAGTTAATTATTCTGCGGGCGGGTCTGGTACCTTGAAACTCTTAATTTTATTGGACTCACATGCTGCAGTGTTTATGTGACAGGAAGCACGTCCCAGGTTTTGGCAATCAGCTGCTCTGCGGGTTAAAATTTTTCCATGTCTGTCCATTTGTGTTTGCTTGTCAGTTGTGCTTGACTTCGTGGAAATGAGCTGATGAAAACAAGGGAAATTTACCTCTTTACTCTAAAACAATGCACGCAGTCTGTGGCTGTTGTTATAATCCAATAAAATTGGAGTTTGAAGGTATCAGACCCGCCCACACACTAGAGTACAGAAAGGATTGGCTCTCCGCTGCGCGCCACAGTGACGTGGAATTGAAAATAGATGTATAGATTTATTCACAGTCATCAAAACAGCCACATCTGGCTCGCGAGCCATGGGTTCCCGACCCCTGATCTTATGGTGTACATTTACAGAGTATAGGTACAGTATTTACATTTGCAGATTACATAGTGTGCTTAAGTAAAAGTTTTTCGAAATGTAATCATTGAAATATATGGAATCGGAAACGTCGGATAATTGGGTAATTCAAGACCAGTGTTCCCCCTATTAATCCGTTAAACCGAGACATGAGTGTATTTGGATGGAAAGTCGACATACGACCAGATCGCTTTACGACCGGTCTGTCGGAACCAAAAGCGGTTGTAAGTCGACGACTGTCTGTGTATATTAATATATAGTAATATATATTACTCACACAGGTATGGGATAAATAGATCAGAAATGACAAAATCCTGCTCAGATGGTTGTGGCCATCTTGGCGTGTGATGGTCAATACCATTTTTTTCCTCAGCGGTACTCGCTATTCAATTGCCTGGTGCATCACGCTCGTTGATTCTTGAGTTTCGACTCAAATTTCATTTTAAACTAGATAAAATTTTCTGGTACCTAGTTTGTCGGGGTTATATTCTACCGATTTTTAAAGAACCGGAAATCTTCTTGGGTATATTTATAAACATTAAAAAAAAAAAAAAAAAAAAAAAAAAACGGCGAAAGACACCCCAGACAAACTGGGTATGGATGGAAAGCTGGAGATTCACTGCTGAATACGGTAATGGGTTAGACCAGGTTTGTCAGATCCTCGTGACCGGTTTCGTGGACAATACCTTGCAGCTGGGTCACAATGCACTTAAGATCGTGTTAAAACAAAGACACTGTAATCAAGGTGGGTGAAAAATCAACACGAACTCAGTCTAAAACCGGAATGTTCTTTTTCTATGAACACGGATGAATGTGGAACCACTGGAACAGAAATGAAATGAACTTTTTTCACACAATTACATTTATTCAGAATTATTTGTTTGCAAGGGCTGCGCTTGCACGTTGAAGTTTGACTATTTTCAAACGTCAGGCTTAGCTGTGTCACAATTCCTGAGTGAATCACGCGGCAGTGCCGGGAGCGAATATAATGGGATCTGGCGTCAGAAAAAGAGAAAACATTTTGGTCATTTAAAGCATTGCCAGAAAAAGCCAATAAAATATTTTACATGATTGATGAGAAACCTTCTGTGCAGTTCTGACTAGAAGCGTGTGTCCGCTTCACGAGGGAAACATATTCAATCTGTGTTTTTCCATGTCAGGAGTCCATATGTTTTATTGACAAGTCAATTAAAGAAATTATTCACATTCGAGGTAATTTTAATTTAAAGCAAATGCTGAGAGACACATTTATTTCAGCTTAAATTTCCTATATCAGAATTCCGTGGCCCAAATGTTTATACAGACGCTCCCTGACTTACGTTCATCCGTTTTACGTTTTTTTTTTTGTTTTGTTTTTTAAAACGACTGTACATCGTTTTATATATATATATATAATGATTTCTTTATATATATATATAATATGTATATATATATATATTTATATATATATATATATATTAGTTATATAGCGTGTTACCCTTGTGTTAAGACGTCTCTGTGATCTTTGTATTTATACTGTTTTTGCGGACTTTTGTAACCCTAAGCAAATATGGTTGGACAGAAGCGTAAGCCTACTAGCATGGGTGCAAGTCTCATACACAGAGATGAATTAACTATCTACTCGGATAGGCGCAATCTACCATGCATACTCAGTTAAGCAAAGAGAGTTGTAAAATGAATGAAAACCCGAATCCAGAAAAGAAAGAGAACTCTCCGCTCTGGTGGTGATTCATATCAATGCAGGCTGAGTACTAAACCAGTATTCAATGGCGCCCTTGCTCACTTGAAAGACTGGAAGTCCGTATAACCCGCGCTTTGTCTCAAGCACAATAAAGTAAACTACTTTCGGTGTTGAGTGCATCACATATTGTAAGCATTGATTGGCTGTTTTAAGCTTTATGCAAAGTGACTCGGCTCAGCTTCATATAAAGCTGACCATCGGAACTATTTACAAGCAGAAAGATCGCATCATAGAGAATGTTAAAGGATATATTTGATACTGCATTTGATATTTGATGAGTGAATGATTAAAATTTATCAATTTGAAATTATTTTGCTTGAATTTAATTTATTTGAAATTAATGTTGATATTATTTGATATAATTTTACAATGTTATGTTTATAATAATTGATTTAGGGGTATTTTAAGATATACGGTAGTGGTATTTATGGATATATAGTGCAGTATGAGCGTCATACGTCACTGTAATAACTTACGTTCATTTTCAACTTACGTTCGGCTGTCCGGAACCAATTAAAAACGTAAGTTGGGGAGCGTCTGTATACACCACGCTATGCAGCTTCTCTCGTCGAAAGTCAGCGATGGTTCTTTTACAAGCATACGACAAGAAAAACTTCAGTTTTATTTCTAGTACGTCTGTAAAGGAGCCATCGCTGACTTTTGACAAGAGGAGTTGCATCGTCGTCAGTGTGTTTCTGCCCCGTGATGGCCTGGCGAGCTGTCCAGGGTGTACTCTGCCGTTGCCAGGATTCGGCTGGGATGGGCGCCGGCCTCCTCGTGACCCTAATTAGGATTAAACAGTTCAAAAAATAAATGCATGAAGATGTCTGTAAATGTACTTTCATTTCCTGAGCCCCTGTAACCAGCTAGAGTTACTATAAGGCTTCAACCTGTCTTTGCTGACTGTAGACAGAGGCGAGGTACACCCTGAACTATTCACCAGTCCATCACAGAGCAGCATTCTCTCTATCTCTCGCTCTCTCTCTCTCTCTCTCTCTCTTTCTCTCACACACACACACACACACACACACACACACACACACACACACACACACTATGGTATACGATAACAATGCATTCCTCCCCAAGGCTGAACATAAAGTAAGATGAAATTCAAAGTGAAAGTGATTTAGTAACTGATAACAAGTTGAGACAAATGTTCAGCAAAAGATTTTTTTATCACAATAAGGTAAGATCAAGGACTGCTAGTCACGGGAGCTGCGGAGAGGGACTGTAGGGTTAGAGTTCGATTTCAGCAGCCAATATTTTAAAGTAGCTAACTGAATCCATCCATCCATTCATCCATCCATCATCCTTAATCTACGCAAAAGCATCGTTGCCTTTTATTTATTCAATACTATTTTGTCTTAAAAAACTACATCCATGTGTAAGAGCATGCGTATCAGTGGTGTATCAGAATTGCGATCAGCTTCACTGCAAATTCAACTCCAGTTATTGGAGAATTCATCAGCATTGTGGAATTCTAGGATCCGTTCATCTCAGAACAGGATGGCTGTACCATGGTTTGTCTTTGGCTTCTGTTGAGAGCGGCGCTTGCGTGGCAGGTTCCTCTTCAGCTATTGCAGACAATGTTGAATTTTAGATCAGGGTCTGAGTTTGTTGTCTCTGCTTCCTACGCTGCCATCGGTCCTCCAGCTGTTAGTTGCACCTCTGTTTGCTCCTCTTGATGATTTCTCACGACAGCATGGTGCTACAACCTGCAGCAACGTGCAGAGCTGTTTCCAGCTGTCTGGGTCACTGGCTGTCAGTTTTAGGTCGCACTTGCAGACATGTTTGTAGTGCACTGCTGGGCAGCCTACTGGACGGCGCTCTGTGGCCAGCTTGCTACACATGACAGTCTTTTGGATGTGTCCATCTTGCATCCAGTGCTCACGTCCCAGGCATTGCAGTTGTTTCTGGTAAAGGAGAAAACGCACGCTCAGTGAACCGGCTTTGTAAATTATGCCAGAATTGGTCATTTTGTTTTGCCATGTGATGGCGGGGACGCACTGTAGGCAGTGGAGAAAGTTCTCGGCAGTTTTTTGCCTGATGTAAGTGCCAGGCTGGGTGCTGAGGGCATACAACTCGAATATGGTATTTCTGCTGAGCTGTTTATAAGGTCCAGGGGCTTGACTCGGTTCCTCGAGGCTTTGTGAGGTGCATTTAATTGAAGAATTTTATAGATGGTGGAAGCTTGTCCTGTTCCTCACTTGGCTTGGCTTGGTGCACCCCTGGCTATGAAAACCTTGCAGCCACTGTGGAATAATATTAAGCATTTCATAAACATCAACTGTTGTACCTCCAGCTTATATTTGCTTGTGTGGTTAATGAGGAGCATTGTGTTTACTGGTCTGTTCTCACAGGTGGCTCTTTGTTTTATGGTGCTTACAGTACAGTTCTGGCAGTTTATAAGCGTGTAGTTTTAACCGCAGCCTGCACTGTTCCGTGTGGCTCTAATACATTTATAAACTAATGAACAGCATGTGGGGCAGTGGTGGTCCAGTGGTATAAGGTGCCGGATCGCTGATCCAAAGCTTGGGGGTTCGAGTCCCACTCTCCACAAGGTTGTCACTGTCCCCCCCCAGTGCAGCTAACTGGGTTATCAAAGGCCGGCCATGTCTCTCACTGTCTATGGTGTGAGGCATGTAAAAGAACCATCGCTGACTTTCGAAAAGAGTAGACTGCAAAGCCGTCAGCGTGTTTCCGCCCTGCGATGGCCTGGCGAGCTGTCCAGGGTGTACTCTGCCCTCGCCCTGAGTTGGCTGGGATGGGCACCACCCTCCCCGCGACCCTAATTAGGATGAAGTGGTTACCGAAAATGAACTGAACTGAACAGCATGTGGCAGCGGTGGGCTAGTGGGAAAGGTGCTGGATGACTGATCCTAAAGTTGGGGGTTCAAGCCCCACCCTTAAAGGGTTGTCACCCACCAGTGCACTAACTGGGTTATCAAAGGCCGGCCATGTCTCTCACTGTATATGCTGAGAGGTTCATGTAAAAGAACCATTGCTGACTTTCGACGAGAGTAACTGCATAGCCGTCAGTGTGTTTCCGCCCTGCGATGGCCTGGCGAGCCGTCCAGGGTGTACTCTGCTCTCGCCCGGAGTCGGCTGGGATGGGCACCATAATTATATAAATTGAAAATAAAATCCTATAAAATAAAATTCATAAAAATGAATGGATGACATGACATCCAATTTGATGTACAGGGATCCCTCACTTTCCGTGGTTAATTAAGACCGAGATCCCCCCGTGAATTCCATGAAGTAGGATCACCCCTCCCTGACTGACATATACATACATCTGTCTGTCTGTCTGTCTTCCTTTCGGCTTTTTCCCTTTTACTCGGGAGTCGCCACAGCGAATCATCTGATTCGCATGTTTTGATTTGGCAGAGGTTTTTTTTTACGTTGGATGCCCTTCCTGACACAACCCTTTTTAGCAAGGGACAGAAACACGCTGACGGCTTTGCAGCTCCTCTTTAAGAAAGTCAGCAATGGTTCTTTTACATCAACCTCTCACCATAGACAGTGACAGACATGGCCCGCCTTTGATAGCCACTGGGAGAGCAACCCGCGCACTGTTTTAATTTTTGAGATGGCGCGTTTCATAATGTGATTTTTTTTTTTCGTATCCAGAGACAGAAATTTTAGGTTAAATGCATTTCGTAACTTGGATTTTTCGTTTATTGGGTCTTTCATAAGGTGAGGTTCCACTGTAGTTGGTTATGCGTGGCTTACTGAAAAACAATAAATGTTTACGTTTAGGCAGCCATGTGATTGTCACACTTTTTCTGTTACAAACTGACTTCGGCCCCCATCAGAGAAGAGAAAAGTTATGTTGCCCCCAGAGGAAAAAGTTTGGGGACCCCTAGTCCATACTGTGGAAAGTTCAGTGTGATGTATAAACTTGTTTGAAAAGTTGATGTTGGCTGTAGCTTCCTGCATGGGCCCTCTACAGCTTCTGGGCCCCGACGTGCTGCCCCGGCATACTTTATAATATAAAGTAATTTATTATAATTTCTGATCAATATGACTTTGAAAGTGCACACAATAAATGTACACAGTACGGCTCTGAATCAGCCAGTGTGTCTGTAATTTCCTCACTGTAGCTCGACCCCTGCAGTTAATGTTCTTGTTTCTGTGTGCTTCAAATTCAATTTTATTTGTACTGCAAATGAAAAAGCTGCTGCAGGTAATTAAAATAATTCAATCATCCTTACTCTTCTTGGTCTATGACTGGAAGTAATGAAATCTTCCCTGAGTTGCTCTAGGGGCTTCCTCTCTCAGTCCAAACACACACACACACACACACACACACACACACACACACACACACACACACACACACACACACACACACACACACACACACAAGGTACACTGACGAGCCCATCCATGGAAGAGGAGTGTATAAAGTTCATCTTTTTGTAATATGAGACAATTCCTTGATTTAATGTTAACAGAACAAATTACTGAGCTTCATTAACTGGGGCTGTTTTAGCTGAATCTGCCAAGTGGTCACTGCTTCCTATTCATCGGGATATTAAACAAATCAGAGGCAAATGTAGTGTCTGCTTGTTGAAGGCATGGGACACTGGCTTTTTAACTTGTGGTTTTGAGGAACAAATATTTCTTGTTTGCTGACCGACAGTAATATTCAAAGGTGGAATTGTATTTGTTGCTAAGGGATTTGAATATAGAAATAATAAATAACTGTTCTGAACTAGTACGGTCAGAAAACCTAAAAGAACAGCCACGCTTTCACCATGTCAGCGGTTACAGAATCGATGTTTATATCAAGCGTTTGCATCTAAACTTATTTACTAGTTGTTACTATAGAAACAGTAGTATTTTGAATTATTATTGATGGTTTGTATTCAGTTCCCAGGTATGTAAGTAAAGATGAATTAAACACATCTCTCTTGGCCCCATGCGGGCCTGGTGAGCTGTCCAGGCTGTTCCCCTCCTCACCCAGAGTGTGCTGAAATGGGCCACAACCTCTCTGTGACCCTAATTATGATTAAGCGGTTCAGAAAATGAATAAATGAATGATACAGCTCGCTTGGAAATAAAATGGACTTGGCCACAGTGTCTTTTTGAAACCACCACTTCCTCCTATACGCGAGAGTTAACGGTAATTATATTAGCGCATCACCATTTTTAGGACTCTTGAAATTGTTTATGTGATTGTTTGTTTGTGTGTGTGTGTGTGTGTGTGTGTGTGTGTGTGTGCATAATATACATATATATATATATATATATATATATATATATATATATATATATATATATTATATCGGGGGGGGGGGATTGGAGCAGGGCGCTTATTATGTCGAATACGGTATATAAATATATACCAGTCAGGATTGATACCGACTCAGGGACCCTGATGTGGCTTCGGAGTTCACCAGTAGGCTTGTGGAATTCCTGGAGGATCTGGACGCGGGTGCAGGCACGGAGGTTCTCTGGACTGGTTTCAGAGACTGCATCCTGGAGGTGTCCCGTGGCTGCATATCGGGGTCGCCCAGACGACCGGGAATAGCCATCTCCTCTGAGACCATCGACGTCATCGAGAGAGCGAGACATGCTCGACTTGACGGCAGAGGTGGTCTGGCCAGGGCCCTGAAGCGCGAAGCTGTCAAGGCGGTGTGAAGAGATCGGGAGGCTGCGGTCTGCGATCTCTGTGGGACTGTCGAGGGCCACTTGAATTCGAGTGACTCTCGCCCGGCTTACAGGGCGTTGCGGAGCCTCCGTTCCTCTCGGTCCACATCGCGATGTCAGACGGTGAAAGCTGCAGACGGTAGTGTCCTTACTGAAGAATCGGAAGTGAGGACTCGTTGGGCCGAGTACTTTGAGGAGTTGTATCGTGCTGACCCTCCAGCCCGGAGCCTGGCCGTTGGGGATGCTGAAACTCTTGTTGCCGACCTTCCCCCAGGCTGCAACCCACCAACTCTTGAGGAAACCCGGAGGACAATGTGGCGCTTGGCAGATGGCAAATCTGCTGGAGTTCGTGGTATCCACGTGGAAATGCTTAATGTGGGAGGTGAGGCCAGCCTCAGGTGGCTGTTCGTTCTTGTGTGCTCCGTGTGGAGCACTGGTGTTATCCCTACTGACTGGAAACGGGGCATCGTTGTCCCGATCTGGAAGGGGAAGGGTGATACCCGAGAATGCAACAGTTACCGGGGGGTTACTCTCCTCTCAGTTCCCGGCAAGGTCTTTGCGCGGATTCTACTGGATAGGATCCAACAGCAGCTTCTAGCGCACGAGTGCCCTGAACAGTCCGGGTTTACACCGAAGAGGTCTACCGTTGACCGCATCCTGGCGCTCCGCGTCCTATCTGAGCGCTTGCGGGAGTTTGATAGGGGGTTTCTTGCCGCCTATATAGATTTTTGCAAGGCGTTCGACTCAGTGGATAGGGAGGCCCTCTGGGGAATACTTTGTCTACGTGGGATCCCGTCGGCTCTGGTCCGGCTGATATTGTTACTGTATTCTGGGACGGAGAGTGCTGTGAGGTGTGGGGGTTCCACCTCTGACTTCTTTTCGGTCAAGACCGGAGTGAGGCAGGGGTGTGTTCTGGCCCCCACTCTCTTCAGTACCGCAATGGACTGGATCATGGTGGCGGTATCAGGTGGATCAGCCTGCGGTGTGTCGTTTGGTGAGGTTCGGATTACTGATCTGGACTTTGCCGATGACGCAGTGATCTTCGCGGAAACAGTGGATGTCCTGATGGAGACTCTCTATTCGTTGGGTGAGGAGGCGGAACCGCTTGGTTTGCGAGTCTCCTGGATCAAAACCAAGATCCAGGCTTTCGGCGACCTCTTGGATGCTGCTGTTGACTCGATCGCTGTGGGTCGTGAAAGAGTAGAGATCGTGGAGTCTTTCACTTACCTTGGCAGCGTGGTCCATCGTTCCACTGATTGCAGGGCTGCGCTACTATGGGCACTTGGCGCGTTTCCCGTCTTCGGACCCAGCACACCGGATCCTGTCCATTTGGGATCCTAGGGGCTGGAGCAGATTGCGGGGACAATCGCGTGTGACGTGGTTGTCGCAGCTGAGGGCTGCCCTGCTGGGGAGTATGGGCCCTGCGCAGGCCAGGTCGATCGCCAGGAGACGGCCGAATGAGTGGAGGCGACTGGTGGACGCAGCGAAGTGCCGTCCTGGTGCATGCCCTCATACCTGACCTGACCTGAGTCAGGATTGAGGATTTAAGAGCAGTGTAGTAAATGAAGTGATGTATTAAAATACAATACTATGTATGAAATACGATATGAATCGCTATATAGAGTTCTATCGAGAATGAGGGATGATATGGAGGGCATGTGCACTTTAGCTCTCATGGATTTTGATGGATTTTTAAGTCCTTGAAAAAGAACCGACTTCTGCCCAGAACCAACAAAGTCTGTTCTTTGAAGCCATGCGTCTCACGATTGTCTACTGGTCAAAATAAAATTTGCATGATATGTAAATCTTGACCATTTTAAAATGCCAGCTATTCCTTTTTTTCCTTTTCTACGAGTTTCTGCTTCTGTTCCACATGAATCGCACCATTGTCTTTCCTAAAAAAAAAAAAAAAATTAGTCACTGTCCCTTGGTCCCTGTGGTTGAAATTGTAAAGCTGAACATTTAACCTGGCATTCAAAGCTTCTAAACACCAGCATGCTTTTGAATTTCTATAGCATACATATTCATTATACAGCCATCCGAATCCATAACGTCCCGGTGACAATGAGCTGACAGACTGAGTAAAGCTGTGAACGTTGGATTAAAAAAAGGCCGAGTGTCTGGGAGCGAGGGCGAGGAAAGGAAGGAAGTGGGGCTGAGTTGAATGTCTGGGCCTGGGAGATATTTCTGATAAAGGACTTTCCTTCATCACTATAGCCTCAAGGGAAGGCGGAGGCGTGGGGAGGGGGATGTAGCTGATGCCATGATGTCACAGGGGACTTTTTCACCGACTTGAGTACTCTGCAGAATGCCCTTGCTTCATTATTTATTGATTGATTGATTGATTTTTTTATTATTTGCTTTTCAGTAGAAATGCTCCATAGGTCAGATCATTTCTTCTGCTTTACTTGAACCGAAAGAGTTCTGGAAGGTTCTTCTGCCATATTGTAAAAGACAGCTTGATACAAGTCCCTGCACATGTCAGTGTGCATCATTACATTTCAAGCAGAAGAAGTGAAGGCATGCCATGCTTTATGTTTCGAGAGAAATGAACAGAATTGTTTGTGCTGTCAATCACAGCAGGCACAGTGATTAAGACCCCCAGTCTTTCTTAATGAATGTAAATTGGCACATCTGCTTCTGTGCGCTGGCTGGCCAGACTGTTCAATTAGCATGATTGATCAATTCTACTCCTCCTGGCACGGAAAGGAGACGCAGCAGCAGTAACGTTTGGAGTGGAAGGACTAGAAATCCCTCACGGTCAACAATTAAAATCCAGTTGAAATGACGTCTGGGTAAACCGATGATTAAAGCGCTCAGATCAGCGTTCGGTAAAAGGTTTCATCTTTAAAATCACTCAGCAAATATAAGAAGTTGAATACAAGTGAAGCCTCGGGCAGTAGGTAAAGTCCAACACGCAGACGGCACATGGTTTTTCCGAGAAATTCTTCAAATCTTATTTTAAAATCATCCTGTGATAGACATGCGTGATCAGCGAACATTCGAGCGCCATCAGGACGACGGGTTTATTCCTTATCATGTTTATCACCTTAAATCGATTAAACCTGAGAATCTGGAGGACAAACAGTGAACGTCATCATTTTAATTGTTATTTCAGTTGCCATTTGTCTTCATTTTCTGTGTGTGTGTGTTAGATCAAAGACCGCTGCGCTGCGCTCCGCGAGCACAACATGCACCGCTAACACCATGCCAATTACAAACCCGTTTTTCTTGTAGCAGGCGGTGGTGGCGGCGGCAGTCTTAATGAGGTATTATTTTGACACCGCTGTTGATCCGGCCTTCGTGGCTAAACTCATTTTCCAAACGTTAGGGGGCCGGGTGTCTCAGAGTGACCCTGTCTGGGCTCTTTCACTGACAGATCAGGCCTGGCCTGCTGAGGACCTGCGGTCCTGTCATGCTTAGATA
>CM045739.1:47992500-47997500 GCA_024760905.1 Plotosus lineatus
TGGTTAGTTCGAGTGGCTGGCGTCGGATTTCTTTCGGATCTGGTACAGGCTCGTCATGTAAATAGTCAATAATGTTATTAAGCTTAAAAGAACATGAAAACAAACTCAGCCGTACAACGCACGGCCTTCACATGCATTTGTTTCAGAGGACAGATGAGATTTCCTTTCGGCTTTCCCCTTTCTCAGCCGTCGCCACAGCGAATGATTTGCATGTATGATTCGGTTGATAGGTTTTTAGGTCGATGCCCTTCCTGACACAACCCTTTAGCGAGGGACTGAGACACGCTGACGGCCTTGCAGCTCCTCTTCACGAAAGTCAGCGATGGTTCTTTTACATCAACCTCACACACCAGACACAGTGACAGACACGGCCGGCCTTTGATAACCCAGTTAGTGCACCGGGGGGACAGTGACAACCTTGTGGAGTGTGGGACTCGAACCCCCAAGCTTAGGATCAGCGATCCATCCAGCGCCCTATACCACCAGGCCACCGCTGCCCTAGGAACCTCCCCGTAATGAAAAGTTTTTGTCGTGTACATTGGAAGAAAGTTTCTAACAGGATAATTTGACTCCTCCTCTTTTGAACAGCTGTCGGTTCGATTCGGATATCACTCTGGCACTATTTTTTTGATGTAACGGTTATTAAAGCTTATCTAATTTCCCTCATGATCTGTAACATTTCACTTCATTTTGACGATCCTCATTTCCGTCTCTGCTCAATTCCCCAGCGCTCACTCCTTAATGTCTTCTCCTTGGCAAGTCTTTAACCCCCTCCTTTCACCGCACGTCTTTTCAGACTCGTTTCGTTCTCACACTGAGACGTCGCCATATTAAAGAACGATTAAAACCAAACCAAATGTCAGCTCTGTTGACACAAGGCTGAGACTCTTTTTTTTTTCTTTTTTCTTTTTTTTTTAAGCAATCGGGTGTAGTTAGTCCTGATAATAAATAATTACAGTTGTGTGTGCTGAACTTTTATACGATGAAAATTATGAGTCTTTTTTTTCTGTTTTATTTCCATCATCATATCAGATCGTCTGAAAGCTGAAAGGTTCTCTGAGGTTATTTAAATTTCATTCATTCGTTCACTCATTTTCCAAGCAACATAATTCTACTTTTAGATTAGCAGGGAGGCTAAAGGCTATCTCGGCCAACATCGGGTTGATTTGGGATAAATAATTAGCCTATACTGTATATGCATGTCTTGGAAGTGTGGGGAGAAACCGGTGTTCCTGGAGGGAACCCACCCAAGCAAGAGAGTACGATCAAACTTCGCAGAGAAACACCGGGACTCAAACCCAGGACCTTCTTTCTGTGTCGTAGCCGTGCTGTTACACTCTGGAAAATACGAGCCTCGTATACGGGATTTATCTTACGGCATTGTAGTCTCACAAATGGACATTTATTCATTCATTTTCTGACCCACTTAATCCTAATTAGGGTCGCAGGGAGGCTGGTGCCCATCTCAGCTGACTCTGGGCGAGGGTGGAGTAAACCCCCGGAAGCTTACCAGGCCATCGCAGGGACTGACTCTTGTACCTAGGGGTGATTTGGAGCAGCCAGCTCACCTACTGCGCATGTTTTTGGCCTGTAGAAGGAAACCAGAGCACTTGGAGGAAACCCAAGGAAGCACGGGGAGAACATGCAAACTCCACACAGAGACGCCTGAGCTGGGAGTCGAACCCAGGCCCTTCTTGCTCTGAGGCGGACATGCTAACCACCACGCCACCGTGCCTCCAAAATGGAACACGTTTTGTTGTTGTTGTTTTTATTTGTATCAGCTGTGCATCATAACTCTCATGTGTTCAATTTGCAAAGGCCAGAATCGAAGTGCCGAGTAAATCCGACGCAGGTACGTCCGTCTGTCACCGGCCGGGATTGCCTTCTACCTTTTGTCCGGCTAAGACGACTTGTAATCACTCGGATAGACAATGTGGCGTGCTGGTAGCATGCTGTCCCTCACCACTCCTCCGTGAGAACTCGGCCGATTAACTCCCACGGACTCCCGTGGACGGCTGTGTGCTTTAAACCGGATTCGAACTCGCAGTCTCCGGGTTAATAGTCGCGCACCTTGTCGAGCCCCATGAAGGAGTTTTTCAAACCTGTTCCATATCAAATACATTTCAGGACGTCTCTCTCTCTCTCTCTCTCTCTCTCTCTCTCTCTCTCTCTTTTTAAATTCATTTATTTATTTTTTTGCTGAACTGCTGATCTTATTACGGTCATGGGGAGACTGATGCCTACCTCAGCCAACATGGGCAAAGGCGGGGTACCCTCAAAACAGCTCACCAGACCATCACAGGGCAACACATTCACAAGTACACAGGTGCATGTCTTCTGACTGTGGGAGGCAATGGAAGGAAACCCATGCATGCAGGGGGGAGAACATTCAAAGTCCACACAGAAATGTCAGCGAGTAGGATTCGAACCCAGGACCACTGCTCCAGCATGCTGCCCCATTACGGGTCATGCTATGAAATTTCAAAGGAAACATATGCCCTATTTATATTTACTTTCATGACCTTAGGCAGAAGCTGCCATTCAGAGTGACGGACATTTCCATTTGATTTCTTCAATTGAACAGTTAAATGTTTTGGAGGCCTTGCTGAGGGGCCAAACAGTGGCAACCTGGCGGCCCTGGGACTTGAGGTCCTAACTTTCAGATGCTTCTAATGCTTCTAATGCTGCTGTTCCCCATGGCCTGGGCTGTATACCTGCTTCGGGGTCCATTTCATTCTCTACAGAATAACGCACTTACTGATGGACGGATGGATGGATGGACGGATGGATGGACGGATGGATGGATGGACGGATGGATGGATGGATGGATGGATGGATGGTTGCAACAGTCACATGGTGTGCTTTAGATCTGGTTAAAATGCTGCACTTAGAAATCTTCAAATATAATAGACTCCATGTCTTCTGAATTGGATGGTGTCCATTTTGTAAAGCTTTATAATCCTGCTTGCGATATGTAAATGAGTCGCCGCTGTCCTTTCACTTCTGCTACAGGACGCCGTACATATATCAGGTCTAAAAAGCATTGCCTTAGAAGAGACCATACTGAGGAGCAGAGCCCTAACTGTGCCGCACTGAGCCTCCCTCTGCTTCTCAAAGTGCCCTCTTTTGTAGGGCAAGGACGGCCTTTCGTTCGGGTTTCTCACCAGAATGGAACTGAACCTCTCGTTCGGATCGTCCCGTTCTGTCCTTCTGAATCCCGACCAAGACACTGATTTGTTCGCTTGCTGCTTTAAACAAGATTTGAGGAATGATTGTGAAGTCATGGTATTTTTTTCCCTCATATGTTAAGTGTGAGAAGGTTGCTGTGGAAACACTGGTGCGTGTTTACTTTTTAACAGAGAACAGACAGTGAGAAACACAGCCCAGATCGTCCTCAGCTCTGAAACCGAGCGCTGACGTCCAGCCACAGGAAAAACATTGTCTCAAAAGAAAAACATGTGACGCAGGGTGTGAAATCTGCACGTTTTCATTTCCATGTGCCTCTCATCTCATTTTCTGATCACCGTTACGACCGTGACGCATCAGCTAATAGCCTTTGTCTGAAAGCGCTCGGGCGGTGATGTGATGTTTTCCTGTAGCTGTGTGTGCATGCGCGTGTCATAGCCTCGTACTGAGCGTTTCTGCCCTCTTGAGTGCAACGCTTGTTACCTAGTTACTGCCAAGTGAGTCTTATTTTCAGCGAGTCGTGCCTTGTTGACGTCAGTGGCTCTCCTTTATCTGCTTTCTCAGCCGTTTTTCACCGGTCTGATATTTTTCACTTCAGATCCAAGTATCCTGGACAAAACCAGTACAATCGTCCGTAAGTATGAACCATCAGTAAAACTAAGAGAGAGCTCGAGTGCAGGGCCTGCCGACTCTGATGCTTTCTCACAAATTAAATGGGAGAGAAATGCAAAACGAGCAAATGATCAATCTCACAGTATGACTTTGGCGTGTTAGTGAGGAATGCGCGGTTGTCTTGGTTCACGTTTCACCGGATACCTCTTTTTTTTTTTTTTTTTTCCTGTGTCACTCTGATAAACAGGCGAATTGCACTCGCAGCAGGTTGCATACACAGTGAAACGCCGGACTATTTCCAAAGCACTGGTGGCTGAATATCTCCGCACACCTTCGTGCTCAGGCCTTCTCCCGCTGACCCTGTACACGGGGAAACAGAGAACAAAAAACGTCATGAGATAATGGATGGATAGTTCCGGATCGAGCCGGGTGTTTCTGTGCGGCGTGTGCATGTTCTCCCCGTGCTTGTGTGGGTTTCCTCCAGGTACTCCAGTTTCCTCCCACAGTCCGAAAGCATGCGCAATAGGTTATTATAATAGGCTGTTCCAAATCGCCCATAGCTATGAGTGGTTATGTGAGTGTTGGCCTCGCGATGGCCTGTCCGGGGTGTACCCCGCCCTCGCCCGGAGTCGGCCGAGATACGGGCGTCAGCCTCCCCTCAATCCAGATTAGGATGAGGAGTTTCAGAAAATGAATGAATGAATAAATCAATGCTTATGGAGCAAACGCTGAGATCAGAAGTTTGCTGGAATACGAAGCGATTGAGCGCATAATTAAACAGCACAGGTGCTGATATCAGGTAACGCAGAGAAAGGTGCTGAAGTACAAAGCCAGGCCCAAACACCGATCAACAGAGGCTCTGCTTTTAGACATGGCATGGATCTCTGTGTTAAATCTATTCAAGTCGTTTCAAGTCCACTACATGCTCATTTTCCTTGTGAAATCACGAAGACGTCTTTTCAGTAAAACTCGGCGAGAAAAATAATCCCCCGAATAGGAACGATCCACGCCGGTGCACAGACATGATCATATCCCGATCCATTTCCTTCTAATGTGAGCAGACTGAGCTGGGATCTTCACCAGGAAATGTAACCCATAGCTTTTTATTTTGTATTCACACACATCCACACAGGCACAAGGTTATGGACGCTGCTTTAATATCAGCAAGAGACAAATTATAATTCAGAAATCAAGTTGAATTA